>JAODOF010000002.1:2492891-2505124 GCA_027576175.1 Sciades proops | reverse complement strand
AAAGAAAAAAATCCATCCGAGTCCTCGTCTCCAGTTTACGAGTCTGAGTCCAAGTCCGAGTCATCAGTGCTCAAGTCCAAGTCAAGTCATGAGTCCTTAAAATTAGAGCACGAGTTGGACTCGAGTCGAGTACTACAAGCCTGGTAACACGCACCACCATTTTCTTTTTCTTCTTCTTTATGGTTTTTTGGTGGTTGGCAAACCAATTTAAAGGTGCATTACCACCACCGACTGGGCTGGAGTGTGGAACAGGAGATACTGGGGGGGAGGGAAAAAAAAAACTATACTCTTTTAGCTAAGTCTGTTTCTTTTAAATACTTGATAACAAAGTGATATATCTGACTTGATGAGCTCCGCCATTTTGTTTTTCTCTACTCATGGTATATGAGCTGATATCCTAGTAGTAGTTTAGCCAATAAGAGCGCGCAATTGCTCATATCCAGTGAATGTGGATAGAATAATATGAGTTATACAGTGTAGATACGAGTGTTAGCTTTCAAACAGTCAACATATAGGCATGTTTACTTGTTCCATCCTCTTGGTGTAGACATCGCACAACCCACACAACCGAACGTGTACTGCATCACTTGCTCAGTTCTTGTTATATCTCCGTTATATTGTTCTCCTTCTTCTATAAACGCCTCCATCTCCAGTTAACCTGTTTCATTTAATTGAGGTTATACTTGTATTCTGGTTTTGTGTCTGTACTCGTCCTCATTTCTCTCTCAGATCCATTTGTTAACGTTACTGCAGCTAGCAAGCTGATTTGCCGAGCAACATTACAAGTAGTTATGGTAGTTTTAAAATATTTTAAACCCAAATCGTCCTCGTTAACACCCACAGCAAATAGTTTTCCCAAACCTTGCTAGCTATGCAAAATAGGAATGGACATTTTGCCACTACGTTGCTGTTTCCATAATAAATCCGACAACTAGAAATGCTAAACTATAAACTTAGAAACTAGACGTCCAGATTTCATTGTTTTCGAAGCTAGGTGCTACCTGTTCTGCTACCTGTTTTTTTTTTTTTTTATACTCATACTCAGCTCCTCCAGCTTTGTCGTACTCTCAGACCACCGTCTTTTCACGTTCCTGGATAAAAGCGACACTTCATGACATTAAAACATTAAGCAGCAGTGAGTGTTGATGATGTAACCGTTTCATGCTAGCAGTTTAACAGTTAGCTAATTTAAAAAAAAAAAATACAAAGAGGGAGATGTTTCGAAGTAAAAACGCACAGTTCTTTTATAAATAATGTTATTCTTATGTTTTTGAGAAACTAAAAAACCAACAAAGTTCGAAGTTGTGTATTTATCAGGTAGTGTTAGTTTCATTCCTCAGAACAGACACATACCCTTTCGGGTGAATGATATCGTGTGCGTTTGAAATGCATCAGTGTATGTCAAGCATTTTGCAGAGTAGTGATGATCAGAGCGTAAAAACATATAACCCTCCCGCTGTGTACCTTCCACGCAGAGTAACACTGAGCTTTGCCTGTGAGTGATGTAACAACTACAGGCCTGGCTAAATGCAGCACAACAATATTCCCTCGCTGTGAAATTCATGATGTTTGACATTTAAGGATGTAGATCTTCAGATAGCTTTCACAGCACCGTTCCCAAGGGCAACATCAGCAGCAGGGGCGGTTACAGTGACGCTGTGTATACACTATATTTCACCCAAATGTCACAGTCCTTACCTGGACCTGTTTAGAGAAGCAGGACTTCCTGGAAATAATTACTCATGTGCCCAGGCTACAGCAGTGCTTCCTGGGAAATCTACCTCCATGGAATTACTCTGGGTTAAAATGAAGCGTATCCGTGAAATCCGGATATCCAGTGAACGATGCTAGTTTGCCAGGCCGCATTTCCCGCTTTCATCATGAACATATCTGAATGTTGAGCTGAATCTGAAGCAGGAGTGATACAAAACAACTTAGATTACTTTCAGTTATCATGGTTTTATTTGCTCGGCCATAACTGAGCCTTGTGTGCTGAATCTCATCCTTGTTCAACAACGGATTCATTTTCCACCCGGGGAAAGGGCGTAAGAGTTTGTGCATTCCTTTATAAATTAGTCATGTGATGGAGCCAGAGCCTAATCCAGCAACACCAGGCATGGGGTATGAATACGTCCTGGAGATAGAGGTCCCGATCACTTATTGCTAAGTGGAGAACCTGGAAGAACACCATGTGAAGACCCAAAGATTGAACTGGGAACCCTGTGAGGCAGCAACCAGTATTAAATATTTATCATGAGAATTGTCCAACATTATCAAAAAGTCATATCTAAAAGGTATCCTGTATGGTCAACTGGCCACTGGTGCCAGGCGAGTTGGCCGCCCAGCACTGAGATTCAGAGATGTGTGCAAAAGAGACCTAACTTCTTGGAACATTCCAGTGGAGGACAGGGAGTGGCAAGCTGGAGACCGAGCTGCTTGGCGCCTCGCCATCCAGAAAGGCACCTTGGAGGCTGACAGAAAGAAGGGCCTGAAAGAGGGGCTACAAAGAGGGCGAGGAAGAGGCTGGAGGCAGAAACATCAACCCCCAACACCCAGTTCACATGCGAAGTGTGCAACAAGGTCTGCAAGTCCCGGAAAGGGCCTGTACAGTCACTCCCGTTCCCATTCCCGGGCATACCCAACATGATGGTCTTACAAGATTGAACAGCCAAAGAAGAGAAGATCACAAAGTCAAAAGTTAAAGTCCCTCCCATGCCAGGACCTGGTCTTCCCAGGTAGTCTCCTGTCCCAGTACTAACCGGGCCCTTAAGGCACACTGGATGGCACTGATCTCTGCTTTGATAGCCTTCGGCCTCTCGCCTATGATAGGGCTAGGGTTACAGTGGGGGGCGGGTCCTGTGGTAACCACAAGAGTTTGACTCCCCACTCGCATCTGTATTGCAGCGTGCCTTGCCAGATGGCAGTAAGTGCCGTTTTTATGATGGTCTTTGGTACAACCCGACCGTGAGTAGAACTCACAATCTCCTGGTCAAGAGGCGGACGCAACACACTAACCACTAGGCCAACAGTATCACAGAGGAAATTCTGACTCCATCTAGATGATTTCCTTACGCACAAAGAGCCAAAGGACCAAGAACTTGGAGAATCTGTAAAAAGTCATAACCTCAAAGTCCAAATCTAAAGATAATAGGAGAGCTAGAGAAGTCTAGAGTGCAAATACGAAGGGCAAAGCTCTAAACTTTCAACACAAGGATCCTAAATCCTGTTATCCTGAATAACGTGTACAGAAGTCGGTCTTGAAAGCTTTGAGGAACAATTGGAGTCAAGGTCCTGAAGTTCATCACGCTACTGAGGAAGCAGGACAAGAAACCAAGAACGTCTCACTGCACAACTGTGCTTAGACGTCAGACAATTACTGTATGTGGCAAGAACTTCAAGTTAAAAGATGTGAATTTTGTCCAAATTAAAGCCAAACAAAACCTAAAAAATCAACTCTTTGTTGATCACGGTAGGTGCCCTGATGTGTCTTCTACACATTTTAATTAAAAAAAAAAACTTTATAGCAACAATTTATCCATTTTAAAAGTTGTGATGTTGCTGACTTGGGCGTGGCACTGCATTTGCACTGAAACCAGATATCCACTTATAACGTTGCTTGAACACTAGTGTACTGTTTGCCTTAGCAACACACAGCCATCGTCTCAGAAACGTTCTGTAATTTTTTTGTAGTTTTGCTGTGCAAACATGGAACATGTTCCTGAACAAAAAGCGATTCAACCGTATATTTTTGAACCAGAATATGAGCCCGAGGAGGAAGAAACAAATGGTGACTCCAGCAAAACTGGAAGCGATGAAGTGCAGCCATTTCGGTGCTTGCTCCTTCAAAGTAATATCCTTTACAGGACTGGGGATGGCAAAAAAAAAAACCATTTCCCTTTGCAGTGTTCAGGTTATTTTTACACCCAAACACTTAACACTTGGCATCTTTAGGGCTGCAACAATGTAGAAGCAATGTATCCACTAGATCTCCATCTCGGTAAGTCATGTCGTGTGTCAGTTACGTCACACTCTTGGATTCTGTCACGTAATTTGCACTCAGAGCGCGATATTTGTATCTCAGAGGAAGTCAGATGGCAGCCCCAGGGGAGTTTTATTAAAAAAAAAAACCCGATCTGTACACAGGTACAAATATGAGCAAAAGAACACTCGAACATGTCTTGCATGGAGTTTACTTTTTGGGTTTTGTTTGACTTTCAGGTAGCTCATTTCCCACACAAGTCAACATTTCACTCCAACGCTTAGGCTTCGATTTTCACGGCCCTGTGCTTCTCTGATCAGAACTCACTGCTCATTAATAAGGAAAAAGCAAAAAAGCCAAATGTGCAGACATTGCACATATTTTCTATTTTCCACTGTCTCCTTCGTTCCCCTCCCAAACGGCCTGTCTGTCTGCCTGTCTGTCTGCCAAATGCAATTACTCCTCACGGTTTTCCAGCGGAATCTCCAGGTCTCCTCGTAAAAACTAGATGAAGCAGAATTGAATTCTTAATGTTCCTCTCTCGCCCCGTCCTCCCCCGTGTTTACACTGACAGACTGATGTAATTGGGAAACAGGGTGGTGCACAGAACCGTTCCTCTTTCTTCATTATAGATCAGACACTTGGATTAATAATCAGGAGTGAGGTTTGCCCTCGGCCGTCCCCGATTCTCCAGGCCTGGCTCGGACTTAGTCGGATTTGTGAGCATTTGATAAAACGCTCCTCTGCCAACTCCAAGTGTTAACTTTGAGATTTGTTTTAGCATAAAGTCAGAGATGAGTAAAGATTCACAGCGTTTTTTTTTAAATGTGGAAACACCTCCAACCTGGCGGGATTTGTAGAGTTGTACATTCTGTTATTCGAGATTGAGTGAAACACTCTCTGGGGTGCTGTTATAGGAAACTAATCAACATCGTGATGGTGGGATGAAACAGAATTACTGCTACCACTCGAAGGCGAGTGTTTTCGACATTTTATTTAACCGCACATCCTGAAATGTTTGAATTCTTTAATATCACAGCAAGAACAACACATCATAAAATATCACACCTTCAACCATGATTAAAGGTTTAGCAGTTAATGCTAACATCCCCTTCAATTCTCTCCCACTTTACTCTTTGCTAATTCCCGCCTGCTAGCTAGATCTACCACCGTTACACAATCGCTACCAATCTAGCGTGACACCGGATCAGAATATCGCTCGGATTGACAGAGGGGAGAAGAAAACGGTCTTTTCCAGGACAATTATGCTATCTTAGGCTCCTTTAGGACTCAAACTTGTAATTTCCTGACAATAGAGGCAATCTGAAGAAAATTAGGTATCAGCACATGCCTTATTCCTGCTTACTACGTGATGAGAGAAGAAATGGGAAAAAGAAGAAGAAACAGAATAAGTGAGGGGAAAAAACACCCAAACACATAATATTTCAGAGAGAGAATACTTTTTCTTAGGTTGCTTCAGGTCGCCTCAGGCTCAGTATACACACACACACACACACACACACACACAATTGTATGCCAATTTGGGAGAAATGATAGAACAAATATTCATGAAATGGTTGAAAGGAGAGAAACATTGACTAAGTGTTACACTCCAGGAATTCTGATTGCTTTCTGATAATCACTCAGGAGATGGTTTTGTTTGAAGGAAAAAAAAAATGATTGAATTATTCATCATTTCAAAAAGTGGGGTGTGTTATTTCTCTTAACTGAGACTGAAGGGGGGTGGAGTGAAAGCAAGACAGGATGGAGAGAGACAGGATGGAGAGAGACGGGATGGAGAGAGACGGGATGGAGAGAGACGGGATGGCGTGAGACAGGATGGAGAGAGACGGGATGAAGAGAGACAGGATGGCGTGAGACGGGATGGAGAGAGACGGGATGGAGAGAGACGGGATGGTGTGAGATGGGATGGAGAAAGACGGGATGGAGTGACTGCGCTGAAAGTCTCTACTGTGTTGAATTGGTTTACAATCAGACTTTTCCTCAAAAATAAACACATTTAAATTCTCTTTCTGAATAATTTTTACATGACATAAGGAGAGGGTTTGATCAGATTTCTGATAGAGTTTGATGGAGTATGATGGTGTTAGATGGTGTTTGATGGAGACTGACAGAGTTTGACGGATATGGGCAGAGTATGATGGAGTTTGGCAGAGTTTGATGGAATTTGATGGTGTTCGGTGGAGTATGATGATGTTTGGTGGAGTATGATGGTGTTTGATGGAGAGTATGATGGCGTTAGATGGTGTTTGATGGAGTTTGACAGCGTTTGACGGAGAGTATGATGGTGTTAGATGGCGTTTGATGGAATTTTATGCCGTTTGACAGAGAGTATGATAAATGGAGTTTGATGGAATTTGATGGTGCTTGATGGAGTCTGATGGAGTTTGATGGAGTATGATGGTGTTTGACAGAGAGTGTGATGGTGTTTGATGGAGTTTGACAGAGTCTGACGGAGAGTATGATGGTGTTAGATGGCGTTTGATGGAGTTTTATGCCGTTTGACAGAGAGTATGATAAATGGAGTTTGATAGAATTTGATGGTGCTTGATGGAGTATGATGATGTTTGATAGAGTTTGATGAAGTATGATGGTGTTTGATGGAATTTGATGGAGTTTGATGGAGAGTATGATGGTGTTTGATGGAGTCTGATGGAGTTTGATGGAGAGTATGATGGTGTCTGATGGAGTTTGATGGAGTATGATGGTGTTTGACAGAGAGTGTGACGGTGTTTGATAGTGTGGATATTTGAATCCTGACTTTGCTCTTTTCCTAAAAAAAAGGAGTGAAGAAGAAACGTTTAGGAGTGAACAACAAAACCTGATTAATGCCTGAAATGTGACCTAAAGAAAGTTTTCTTCTGCTGAATGTCACTGTAACTGTGCCAATAAAGCCATTCTGCTAACAAACCGGCAAATTAACACCAAACTCACTAAACACTTCCCACATCTTTGAATATAAACCTGTTTAATGTGTCTCAGGGTGGAGTTTTCTGTTAAAGCAGGAGATCTGGCTCGGACGTCGTCATGACCTGTAGAGGGAAGATAAAATTAGAAATGATACATTTAAAGGGAAATTGTTGTGCTAGTTGTTTGAGACAAAACAAAACAGTGAAGATCACAACGAAATATTTTGGTAAAATATATAGATAGATAGATTTATACGAGTGTTAAATTAAAAACAGAGCTGTGAGTGCGGAGATGTGTGCGGAATGGAAATACACTAAATATTTTTGAGTGTCGTTTAAAAGGTTTTTAGTAAAGCTCTGTCTAGACAGAGGGTCCAGGATGTTGTTTCAGAGACGTCTGAAAGCCAAAAACTGTCATTTTTTTTGACAACAGGAAAGAAAACAGAGGACGCAGGAGGAGCATTATGGTCAGTTAAATCAATTTCTGCTCTCGGAACACAGAATCTTTCAGGAGCTAAACGTCTCAGTCTCGTGTGGCTGGGAAAGAAGAAAACAGGAGCAAATAGAGTTCAGTGAAGGAGAAAGGGGCCACAGCCGTGTGTACAGATATAACACACTTAAAAGAGACGACTCGTGTGTGTGTGTGTGTGTGTGTGTGTGTGTATGTTTCTCAGTGTGCACTGTTATTTATTTATTTATTTATTCATTTATTTTTGTGTCTGGAATGAAAATGAACATCATTAATAGTGTGAACAGATCCGTGTGCCGCAGAGCGAGAGGTCAGCGCTGTGTAAACTTTCTGCATTTCCCCTCTGGAAAAACTTTTATTAGTGAGTGGAATGGGTTACAATGAGGAGGGTCGGGGGTGGGAGGAGGGGGGCCGAGATAAAAATATACAGCTAGCGTGATGTGAATAAGTGTAACCATGACAACGAAACACAAGGCTATGTGCTCGATCACACGCTGATCATTTCACACGTCGTATTACGGCTGGAAAGAAACGAATATTTCACTCAGCGCTCAATAATCACACAGATCCCGCTTTTCAACCAACAGGCGACGGGTTCCTGAACCCGTTCCCTTCAGAATTCTTTAAACCTTAGTGTTAGCGAACAGGCCCACATTTGCAAAACTTCTGAGCGGGACCGTTGTAATCAAGGATGCGTCATGAACGGAGGGCGTGGCACAATTCACAACAGGAGTAAACAGTAGTCGCAAGATGGCGGAGCGCACTGATTACCTCCGAGATTTTGTTCTGTTATGGCGCTCTGCTTCCACTCCAAACTAATGACACGCCCACTGATGTCATCACACTAAATTCGTGCTGGAAGAATGAGCTATATTTCAGTTCCAACTAGGAACCAACTTTTTAAGTTCTGAACCAATTTTTGTTATTTTTGGCCAAAATGCTCTGAACGGGTCAAAACGGAACCCTTTCCCCATTGGTCAAAAAGGGTACAAGTAGCTAGAGGCACTAGTTGTCAGGGTAACAGTAGACACTTTATAGAATGATGCTGGTAAAGTTATAGAAGCTTAGCAAACTCCTGTATGTCAAAATAGCATTTAGTAGACGCTCTTATCTAGAGTGATGTACAGCATACCCAGAGCAGCAATTGGGGTTAGGTATGTTGCTCAAGGGCACTTCAGCCATTCCTGCTGGGCCAGGGAATCAAACCAGCAACCTTTTGGTCCCAAAGCTGCTTCTCTTACCATTAGGCCATGACTTCCTCATGGGAAAGGAAGTTGCTGCATACCCTTGCGCAAGATGCCTAACCCCCAACAGCCCTGGCAAGAGTGGTGGCGTACCTTGTGTCTGATTAGCCAATGAAAAACTGATGATGCGATTATCAGTTCGGGCATTGAACCCGACCAACTGTATGTGAAAATCTAAATTTAGTGGATCGGCTCATGTTCCCTGATGGTTTTGACCGGTCATACGGAACTACGGTTCAGTCCAAAAGGAGGAATTTATTACAATATCCAATACAGTGTCTCATGTTGCACCCACTCTTTCTGGAATCTATGCTGCTGCACTGCTCTTCCTTGCCTTCAAACACACCGGTCCCATAAACAGCAGCAAGCTTTGCTTCAGGTACGACGGAGACATATTTGATCTTCGCCATTTGAAATCCAAGACAAAGACACTCACCAGAAACATCAGAGAAGCTCAGTATGCAGACGATACTGCCATTTTCTGCAAAGGCGCTACTTCATTGCAACGTCTTCTATCTGCCTACAGCAGACTTTCACAGAAGATGTGGGTTTATGGATCAATATTGAGAAAACAGAAACCATGAGTGGAGGTGAACAAGCTGTTTTCAACATCAATGGACAGGAGCTTGCCTGAGTGGATGGCTTCAGATATCTCAGCAGCTACGTCAAGCTGTCTCATGTGCTGTGGGAATGCTCAGAGTTCTCAACTGCAGGGATCCAACAACCGACGTGTTTTCACAAAGTGCTGAAAAAGTTAATGAGGCTTTTCTGTTTTATCCAGTAGGAACTTTTTCAGCAGTTTGTGCTACAGGAGCTCTTCTGTTCTTCTCGATTGGACCATATGTTCTAGCCTTTGTGGCCCATGAGAATCAGTGAGCCTTCAACACTCATGACCCTGTCGCCAGTTCACAGGTTGTCCTTCAGATCCTTGGACCACTTTTGTTCGGTACTAACCACTGCATCCCGGGAACACTCCACACGATGTTCCATTTTGGAGATGCTCAGACCCAGTCATCGCACCATCACAGTTTTGTTAAAGTCACTCAGATCCTTACGCTGACCCATTTTTCCTGCTTCCAACACATCAACTTCTTCAAGAACTGACCGTTCTCTTTCTTGCTGCTTAATATATCCCAGAAAAGTGTAGGCGTGACCTCTGACACTGGAGACTCCTTCCTTCAGAGCTCCGTGAGATATATGTGATGGGAAAGACTCACACACTCACTCATGGAGAAAGAAAAAAAAAAATCTCCGTAGCACACACACTCAATGAGCTTGGCACTGATAACACACCAGACTGATCACAGCGGATCTCCAACCTCATGAAGATCCCTCATCTGCTCTTTCCCTTCCACACGCAACCCAGATGAAGCTCTGGGTCCAGCTTCCTGATGCGTTATCGCACTGAACATTTTTATTTTCTTGTAATTGCTGCATGTCCTAACACTGCATCATGTGTTAATTAGACACTAATGAGACGAGACGCTACAGTCAGCGGGAGCAGGAACACGATGGCGCGGCCATTTAACGATCTTTTGCGGCGCGACGCTGTTTCCTCTGCATCGAGTCGTAACGTAAAGCCTAATCAGTGACACGCACGACAGTCACAACACCCAGAAGATGCTGTCATTATCAGCAGGTTGCAGTAATTATTTCTCGAGCTCTATTAGGGGAAGAAAATAACTCTAAAGGTTCTCTTTTGTTCCTCAAGGCACAAACTTAAAGGTAGAAGAGTGTTTCTAGAGGTCCAATTAAATTTAGCCCTAAAATGACAGTAAATTAAATCGGGTTTATTTTGCTCCAGAGGAGGTTGCAGGAAGGATTTCCAAATCAGTGCCAGTGTCATTTGCACAAATTAGCATTAATTTCACATGACGGATGCAGCAGTCCGACATTAAACAGCTCTGCATTTGATCATATCCTGAATGATCACAACTCACACTTGTAAAAAAAAAAATAAAAAATACACACTGCGTGAAGAGAGAGTGCTGAAATAAAGTTATAAAAGTTATAAAGAAGGATGTCGGTGACATCAAGGTGTCGGAATCTATTGGATTTGGCTCCAGATCCAGGCGATAAACATGATGATATAATATTAACATCATAATGGTCAATTATGTTAATAATTTTTTTTCGCGGTCCGGTTTCCATCAAATCTTGCGCTCTGATTGGCTGGCGAGCGGGTCCGTATCCTATGGTACGGGCCCTGGTTACGGACCTCTGGCGACTCGCTCATTCATAACAACAACAAACATAGTAGCAATTTTTGTCAACATTTATCTTTTTTATAAGATTTATTTATAAGATTTTTATAAAAAAAAAACATTTCTTTGTCGGCCAGGAAAGAGAGAAGACGAGGCTAATCCAGTGCTTGGTTTAAGCACTAAGTAAATAAACTGAAACTAAAGACGCACTGAACACCTCAAAGGTTACCGAAACTTCATTATATATTCTTATTTACAAGCGAAAAACATAGCAGCGGACATCGAAAAACTGGAAAAGAGAAATGTCGAAGATGTAAAACTTCTGTGCTAGTGAGTGACTGTGACAGTTTGTAAACAAACATGGCCGCCAGGTTTGCTTCGTTAAAAGCAGAAGATTTTGAGAGAACCTTGGCTGCCGGGTCACTCTGTTGTGTGTAGTTGTCGATGTTGATTTAAAAGTAACTAAGTAAATTACACAGGAATAATAATAAATAATAATAATAATGATGATCGGCTTGACTGTGCTAACATTACACCAGCTAGAAGGTAACTGGACTGCCGTGCTAACAGCACTGAGTCGCGGGGAAGCCCGTGTTGGCCTTTGCTAATGCTACTGCTACACCGATTGGAAGCTAATTGGACTGCCGCACTAACAGCACAGGGTAAGCTAGCGTCGGCCTTCGCTAATGTTACTGCTACTCCGGCTGGCGCTCTCTGGACTGCCGCACTAACAGCACCGAGTCACGGGTAAGCTAGCATCGACCTTCACTAACACTACTGCTGCGCCGGCTGGAAGCTAACTGGACTGTCGCACTAACGGCACTGAGTCGCAGGTAAGCTAGCATCGGCCTTCGAGAATGGTGATATGAAGTGTGTGTATGTATAATAATATTGGCTGGCTTTTTTTTGTGGTCTGTTGGATATATTCCATTCAGCTACCTGTCTTCGGCTCACTGAATGGAATATATCTGATAGACCACTCAAAGCCAGCCAATATTATTTAAATATGTCATTCAGATTCGCGATGTAGTTTGTCTGGAAAATACAAGTTTTTTAACACGAGAGGATTAACTTCTTCAGATCTTCTAGCCAACATGTGATTTTCTTTCTTTTTTTCTTAAATGTAGACACGTTCACAAACAAAAAGTACCCAAATTTATCAAAATGATTAATTGATTTCCTCACGAGTGAAAATCTTGGAAAATGTTACTTAGGCTACGTTCAGACTGCAGCCTGAAGTGACCCAATTCCAATTTTTTCGCCTCTATGCGATCTGTATCTGATCTTTTATTGACAGTCTGAACGACACAGATCCGATTTTTTCAAATGTGACCCAGGCCACTTGGATATGTGGTCCTAAAACCGATACATATCTGATCTTTTGACATGCGACTCCAGTCTGAACGG
>JAODOF010000002.1:1666070-1676953 GCA_027576175.1 Sciades proops | reverse complement strand
GGTTACTAAAACCGAAAACGTAATTGAATACCACGTTAATTAAGAAATAAAGCAAGTTTAAAAATGACTTCAGTTCTTCTTTAATTGTGACTGACATGCACATTGGTCATACCTCCTGCACTGAAACTAACAGGCATATAGGCCACGCTTCTTTCACTGGGATTCACCATCGTGTTTGTTTTTTTTGGTGTCTCCCTCCCCCAGGTCCTGAAGGTCAGGAAGTCCTGCTGCTGACAATCCCAGAATTCAGCAGTACGCAGACGGCCTGCCTGGTGAACCTACGCACACTTGAGTGTGAGCCGATCAGGTTCTCCGCTTTCTCCACTGAGGAGGAGGATGAGAGTGAGATGAACGTCAGCCACTAAATGTCCACAGTGCAAATTTTTTTTTCTTAGAGAAACTTGAGTGGAAGGGGAAGCCCTCAGTGATGGGCAAGAAATTGTAAATGCATAAAAAAAATCACAGTGGATGAGATCAAGGTACTTGAGCAGGAATTTTAATAATTGCTTAAGTAATTAATAACGTAAATGGCGTCTTGAGTTCCTGGCTAGGAAAATATAGTGGCTGAACATCCTGTCCATCTTTCTGTGTTGAGAATCGTGTGTTTGGTAAATAAGATCAAACTGACAAATCCATAAACAAGCCTTTATTGGATGAAACAAAAAGTCCATTCGACCGCGAGGTCTCTCTGAGAGAAACATCTCCTGTAGACATTGTGCAGTGCTGACACAGGTGCTTACTTGTGTGAAAGAAGTGTAAATAAAGTCACGTTTTTTGTATAAATGTTCAGTTGTGGCTCTGTGGGAACCGTGTGGGTCGTCAGAGGACACGGGATGGGGACGAGGGGGACGTTTCTGAAGTTAGAGCCCAGTGTTATAATTGTAAGAAAACAAAATGTGGCAGGCTGTAGAGGAGTTGTTAATGAAAGACGATGGCCACATCTGTAACCTGTTATTGCCTTCGGAAAAACAAAAAAGCTGTAGACGACTGACGAGCGCAGCTTTAAATAACGCCAACAGCGACTAGTTTTATTTCCTCAGTTATCTAATGCATATTTGTTACAGTTAACATGCATCATTTAAAACTAACCAAAACAGTACAGACAAGTTTATATTGCAATGGTAAGTAAGGGCTATCGCTTGGTCAAAAAGGGGTGGAGCTTCAGTTAAATTTAGTCAGACTTGATCATGTGACATCACACTGGACAGTTTGCCAGAAAGCAGGACAGTAGACACCTAGCAAATGTAGCTAATGTTTGTATTTAAATAGTTGGTTAAGTCAGATTATGTGGTTTATCAAATAAATGATGCTCTTTGGTAGTGCTTAGCATAAAATACATCTGTGTCATATGATCAGAGCTGATCGAATTTACGATCAAGTCCAGCCTTGCTGATCCAGAGATGCCCATTTCGAACGGTGTTAGTTCCTTGAAACTGATGAAATAACGCAAGTTCTTGGTGGAGCACTTGTACTCGGAGAACTTTGGTAAGTACTTCCTTCAGAACCTATTATGTGATGGTTCAAGAACTTTCCATGAGCACTTGACTGTGCTGGCTGAATATGCCGCAGGTGGAGGAAGTCGCACTCTATGTGCTTATAGTCTCATTCGTGACCTCCAGACTCTCCCAGTAATCATCAATCTTGAAGTTATAGTCGTAATCCAATGAGTCTGTGATCTCGAGCTCTGGTTGGATGGGGTTTTCCTCCTCCGGCAGCCATGAATCATACCATGGTGTGAAGGTCGACGTACTTGGTGGAATCGTGTTGGTTGTGGTGGGGATGGCTGTGGTAGTAGTGGGCTCGGTGGTTGTTGGTGGCAGTGTTGTCATACTTGGTGTAGTTGACATCTTGGCCATCAGCCTCTGTTGCCGCAATCGACGAAGCCTCATGATCCTTAAGCGTCGCAGACGGGTTCGGTCGGTATATCCACCGTTACCGTTAGGAATCTGGTTGCTGATCTTTCTGTCGCCACGGAAGGTATAGCGACTTCCTTTTCCGGGGTTGAGCAATCGGATGGGCTTGTTGCCATGAAGTGCCATGATCTCTTTGATGCGGTCCCAGTTGGATTTGTTAAGTTCAAAGTTGCACAGGGTGGCACCTGGTTCGAAACCCACCGCGCACTTTCGGCTCATGGAGGAATAGCCGTAGGCACGTGCTGTCACCTGATACTCACCAGGATTCAGCATGCGCCAGTAATCACCAGCCTCACCTGAAAGAGCACATTTAAAACATTCTTGAGTCTTGTAGTAGTAGGACGAGATGCTGGACACACCGGACAGCTTGAACCTTAAATTAGACTACGTTATGTATACAGCCCTTAGTGAAGTGCTCATCAAGCTTCTCAAGGACCAGGTCAAAATCAAAACCTGTGTCTTCAAACTTTATCTTATGATGCGTACAATATAAGAACATCCTTAAGTATATTACCTCACCGTTACCTTTATTCTATTAGGAAACTTAATTAAGGACACCTAGTATTGTCTTGCACAATAACTAGTTTGCAATAAATACTTTTATGGCATGGTGCAGAAGGTGATGTTAAAGCAGAACTATTGATCTACAAGTCTCACCTGTGGTGATATCATGATTGACTCCTTCTACAGAAATACTGGCATTTACAATGGGGTTCCCCTCCTTGTCTCGAACAACCCCCTTTATCCCCCGGTGCACCTAAAAAGATCAAGATCAAGGTTCTGATGATGAGAGAGCAGGGCACCAGAGGGTTATTCTGACTGAACCTACACTATAGATGAGAGCTGTTGAAATCCATTAGAGGCAACATGATCTCTTCTGAAGATGTTTCAAAACAACAACCATGACTACCTCACCTGATCCATGAGTGTGAGCAGAGCCTCCCTGTTGTACTCCCACTCTCTCTGGAGCTCACTCTGATGGGGATACTTGTCACAGCCCAGGAAGATGGACAACTCCAAACAGTTGGTGTGCAAGTAGCTGAAATCATTCATACCTAAGAAAGGGAGGAGAAAAATTGCACAATTGGTCCTTTAATTTTAGGTAATATATCCAGGGGCAATACTCACTTCCTGGAATGGGCTTCCATTTGGCACGGTTGACAATTCCAATTCCACCCGTTGGGTCCTCGGTATGACAACCTCTTCGGAACGTATGGGTCATTGTGCGGTGAGTGGAAGCATAAGATATGGCCAACCAGCGGAACAGAGACTGGTCCTCAATCATCCTGATTTCATCTGGTTCTGCCTGTCCATACCCTTGTCCATGCCCTTGTTCATAGCCTTCTTCTTGGTGTCCTTCCTGATATCCTTCCTGGTATCCTTCCTGGTATCTTTCCTGGTATCCCCGATCATGGTACCCTTCGTGGTACCCTTCAGAATGACCCTCATGATCGTACCCCTGATGGTGGTATTCTTGGTTCTCTTGATGGTATCCATAACTTTCTTGGTGGTAGCCATAGTTCTCTTGAGGGTAACCATAGCTTTCTTGATGGTACCCGATGTGGAGGTAAGGATTTGATTCTGGATCTTCCTCATATTGGCGCTTGCGACGATAAGCCCTGTGGTTCAGCTTCTTCTCCAGCTCCTCAGCCTCTTTGGTGAGGCGACGCATGTCGAAGGGGTAGGTGACCATCCGCTCTCCGCCTTGCAGATTGGCTCCTAGGACAAATGGGTGGCTTTCCATCCAGGAGATAAGGGCCCGTGTCTCCACTGCTAACTACATAACAACCAGTTAAAAGGAAATAAGGTTTCTTCACATTTGTCACGAGTCAATACAGACATTACATGGCAACACTAGTCAATAGTGTTAGTATTATTTGTAACGTTGTGCTTACGGGTCCATTTTCTGCCAGGTAGCCATCAGGAATGGGCACATGGTGATTTGGGATCAATTTGGGCACCATGCCTTTGTCCTCTGCATTCCAGTACACAGTGTTAAGGTCTGGAAAGTTCTGGAAGATGTCATGTCCATGCTCAGTCCAATGGCCCAGTGTCCAGCTGCCCAGCTCAGAGCCCTGAGACGAACAAAGTAATGCTAAAGCCAAACTGGAGCGTTCTCTGTCAAAACTCAGAGGTCGTTTAAACTTAATCAGGCCTGACCGATTTGATATTGGTCTCGTGGAGTAAATTATGCCAACAAGCTAAAATTCTGTCTTTCGTTATTCACCTGTTAGTTTGGCATCAGGTTTTGGATTAACTTTAAATTATGGTCAGTTATCTTCTGATCTAATAGCACTCAGCACAACCCTGGTAGATTCAGAGACATGTACAAGGAAAACTGTTTTCCCATCTACACAAACCTTCTCGAAAGCTGTCACATGACCATCGGGGTTGACTGAGGGTACAAGGTGAAGGCGTATTCCATCCACCAGGATGCGCACTCGCGGGTTTCCGTCTTTGTACTCCTTACAGAGGTACTGCATGAGCATCAGCAGGAGTTCTCGACCCAAAGCCTCATTACCATGGTAACCAGCTGTGTAGCGGAACTCCGGCTCACCTGTTGAGATGGGAACAGGTAGGCAAAGCTGTAAACATGTATTGTAAAGTTTCATTAATTGACTTGAGTGAGATTTCAAGTAATATGTTTTAGAATAGCAAGGTTTCAATAAAATAGATTTTTCTGGAATTTCTCACCTGTCTCATGGACCCCGGGCTTATCAGTGATCTCCATGGCGTAGATATCTAGGCCTTTTGAACTCTTGCCCAAGCTGTACATCCTGGTGATAGTGGGATACTCGTCTGAAATGGACTTCATCAACTGCAACCACAACAAAAACCCCATTACTCAATCGCACCGATTCTGGTTTAAGACGTGGTGAGAAATGACCTTTATGTCTTAAACACTTTACTTTAGTGTCACACCTCTAAAGTACCTCACCTTCTCCATGTCCAGGTAACTGTGGTAGGTGTAGTCCAGGTCATCTCTCGGCATCACCTCGTTCTGCATCTGGTTCTCGTTGAGAGGATCTGAGTTGCAGGAAGACGTCAACGACAATGATTACAAGTGCTCGTATAATTCCTTTATTATAATGTGTATTGTTATTATTATTATTATTGGAATGATGTGGATTTTTATAATCATTTTTATTCCGATTATGTGCTGACATTAGAAGCAGGGGAAATAAAATAAATAATAATAATAATAATAATAAAGTCGCGGTAGTACTACATTTTGATGTGCAAGTTCCTGTTGCTCACCAGGTACAGGGCAGCCCAAGACCTCTATCCTCATGCATGCGGTACCGTTCCAGCTCTGAGGAAGGATGCGGATGTAACGCGCCACCACCGAATCCATGAACTGAGACATCACGGGGGTGTGTTTGTCAGAGTTCCCAAAAAAAAGCTGAGGGAGAGAGAGAGAATGAGCTGTGATGATACCTCATTAATATTCAAGCGTGGCACGGTGGTGTAGTGGTTAGCACTATCGCCTCACAGCAAGAAGGTCCTGGGTTCAAGCCCAGCGGCTGACGAAGGCCTTTCCGTGTGGAGCTTGTATGTTCTCCCCGTGTCTGTGTTGGTTTCCCCCCACAGTCCAAAGACATGGTTAGATTAACATGAGGCAGCCATGGCCTGAGGTTGGACTGAACTGCCCTTGAGCGAGGCAGCAAACCCACAACTGCTCCCCGGGTGCTATACCATCGCTGCCCACTGTTCTGGGGGTGTGTGTGTGTGTGTGTGTGTGTTCACTACTTCAGATGGGTTAAATGCTGGAGTGTACATGTGACAAATAAAGGTTTCTTGGCTTGGTTTCTTCAACAAAATAAATTAATTTCCAGATCTCTTACAAACGTAAACTACAATAAAGTAGACAGTTTGGACATTTATGATGAACAGTAAAGAATGAATTCTAATACTTTTATAAATGCTTCCTAGAGTTTTAAAATGCTTATGGTGCATTGTCACCAAATTATAAAAATTATATTTGTTTGTATCTGATTTACATAGATCTGGCAACCTACCCATTCTGAGTACCCATCATGGAGCACAGTCCATTCTCGACTGTCATTACTGAAGGCCACGTAGTAGGTGGTGACATAATCGTTTCTAAAAGATCAAACAAGAATATGTTTAAATTCATCATTCTATGTTTTTTTTTTTTTTAGTAAAATGTTTTAGAAAGTGTCTCACTCGAGGGGGTCGTCTCGGCCCTGTGTGATGACCCCGGTGAACTCCGTGAGCATGCGAGTGTCCAGTTCGATCCAGTGGTCTTTCTCCTCGGGGTTCGCGCACCAAGCTCCTCCGTTCAGATCATACTCATCTCCTGATGCCTAGAGAAGTTGTTCAGAGATGGAATAAAGGCTTTACAGCAACCTTACACATAACTCGGAGATTAAGGAGCGTATCAGGGCAGGAAATGCAAAAAGGTTTACAGGCAGACTTCAGGAACATGATAAAGTATCTGATGTATATCGTGTGTAATATATATGTATTATAAAAATACATATTTATATATTTAATTACATGTCCTAATAATAATAATGGTGGTGGTGGTAGTAGACTGAGGTACTATATCAACCTCCCCCTGGAACTACAGGGACTGGTCAGGATCTTGTATTAGATGGTGTAAATCTTGCCAAGGTCACTAGATTCAAATATCTTGGCTCGACTGTAACATCAAATAATAGAATTGACACAGAACTCGAGATCCGCATGTCCCATGCATCTCGAGCATTTGGTAGGCTGAAGGAGAGGGTTTGGTATAATACGGATTTAACTTTAAATACCAAATGTGCAGTGTACCGAGCCATCGTACTTTCCACTCTTCTCTATGGTGTGGAATCCTGGACAGTCTACAAAGCCTCAGCCCAAAAACTCAATGCATACATGATGCGACAGCTACGTCAAATTCTGGGCATAAAATGGTGGCATTATGTCTCTAACAGTACCATTCTCGAAAGGACCTCCCTGCCCAGCATGTATGACATTCTGATTAGTAGAAATCTTCGCTGGACTGGTCATGTTAACAGAATGCCCAACTACAGACTGCCAAAGCTCATCCTCTTCTCCCAACTGGAAGATGGTACCAGAGGAGTTGGTCGTCCCAAGCTCCGGTTCAAAGATACAGTAAAACACAACTTGAAAGAAAGGAACATTCCTCTTAACTCTTGGCAGTGACTGTCCAATCAGAGAACAACTTGGAGAGCAATGATTCAGAGGAAGATTTAGTCATCATCGGAATCAATGGACAGCACTACAACAACTACTACACTTTGTTAATAAACTGATTACTCCTGCACATATATCCGCCTCCCTCGCGTACCTGACAGAGGTCAAAAATCTGAGATGAGGTTAAACATCTGGGAATCTGGAACTGAAAATAAAGGGTGGTTTTTGCATATTTGTTCCACATTTAAAGTATCAACAGAGTGAAAAAAGTGTGACTTTCTTTCAAGAAATGTGTTTTATTGTTGGAGTGTTGCACTGATACTCTATAAGAGGAATAAAAGCACTCAAGTATGTAACGTTTTATGCAAAAATAATTGGCTCTGGAGTGATAATGTAATTTATTTATTTATTTTATTATTTTTAATGTCTTACATATAATAAGGTAAACAGTTGTGCCCCATTTACAAAGTACAATAATAAATAATCCAAATAAAAGATAACAATATGCTGTCAAATGTTGTCAGAATGCAGGAACTTACAGATGCAGGCGCAGGGGAGACTGGGGTCGTGCAAACTGTCAGAGGTACCCAAATTGGCATTCAGGAAGCGATGTCAGTAAACTAGCATGGGTTGGGCGATCACCAAACGGGGTAGTGTAGAAGTAGAGAAAAGACCAGGTCGAGACAAAACGGAAACGAGGTCAATAAACTGGAAAGGCTAACAAACGGCTTAGTATGAGTGGGAGAGAACACCAAATGATACTTCACAGCGGGCTGGTTGGAGAGTGGGGCTTATATAGGCGGAGTGGATGACTGTGACATGACCTGCAGGTGCTGTGATTAATAGTCAGGTAACAGAGGGCACTGTGGTTCTTGGGTGTTGTAGTTCAGAGCGGCCATGTCTGGATGCTGCTCTGACCTTGTGTTCTCTGTGCTGTTACTGACAAATATAAATACATCAATACCTAAGGAACATAACAAAATTGCTACTGTCAGTAAAGGCATTGAAACCAGCAGTGCTAATCAAACTACAAACATGACCGCTCAAGACTACAATGCCCAAAAGTCACAGTGCCCCCTGTCACTGGAGTATTGAACTCAACTGTGGCTCATTCCCAATCAGTATCCATGCTACTTAAACCTCTCCCTCACACACCCTCAGTGCGAAGTATCATTCTCTTTTCCAGTCCATACCAAGCCTTTATATCTCTGCCTGTCTCTTGTTGTTTTAACTATCGTGATTCCTTGTTCGTCTATGCTTCCTGTCTTGCCTACGTTACCCTGTTTGCCAATCGACCGACCCTAGCCTGCTTCCTGACCACAATTCTAGCTTCTCGATTTGGCTTCGTTACTGTTTGCTACCCACTCTCCCCTGCAAATACATCTGTAAGTGCCTGCACCCTGACAGCTACAAATAGTTAAAAAGACATCTATTAATAAAAGCTGACTTAAAGTGGCTCGTCTGTATTTTGGGTAAGACAAAACTGTGTGCCCTTTTCCTAAGTTGCCTATTTCTCAGTGGCAGCAGGAGATCACCAAGAGCTGTGTCTATTGTTGTAATCCAGTTCCATAGCTTTAAGTCCCTATTTTGCAAAAGCTCAGTAATGCTGTATTACTTGGAACAACCAAACTTATAAGCTCTAGGAAATAACTGGTCAATCCTAATTAAGTACTTATTACAGAAAGCGCTGCCACAGACCGCGATAGCACATGAAATACTAGATCAAATCAGACTTTGAAAAAGTAGATCTAAATTACGAATAGAATACATACAATATTTACATACCCTTAGTATATATATAATCAGCCACTAGTTTTGCGAAGTAAATATTCAAAATGCGAGTCCCAGTTAGTGGGGTTCTCCTCGAAAGTGACCCCCAACAGTTTCAGTTTATCTTATTGATCAGTGATTTCAAGGGAATCCAGCAGCGTCCCAGTTGTTCTCCCTCAAAGGATCCATTCCCAAGTTTTCATTAAATTTATCTTCGTGCAGTTCTCTTCTGATCACTTGATGAAGGACTGGACTTCAACCTCATAGTCATCAGAACCAATGCTAACATGAATACAAAATGTAATGTCATCTGCATACCTAATTAACAAGGTTTGGGGATTTACAGACTTTATACCATTAATCAATATTGAAAAGAGGACAGGACCGAGGACAGGACCGAGGACAGTCCCCTGTGGGACACCTCTGTTAATAAGCAGATATGTCGTAGGAACACCATCAACTACAACTCTCTGCTTCCTATAATCTAAGAAGTTAATGAACCAATTAGTTTGTGGCAATGGGGGCATGGCCAAATGGCAGTTTGTGAATGGAAGGTGGGGTTGGGAAAGGTAAGTGGCTAAGTCATTACACCTGGTGTCAGTTAGTGTGTGTGTGTGTGTGTGTGTGTGTGTGTGTGTGTGTGTGTGTTTGTTGCAGGGATAGAGCATAAAAGGAGGGGGAGAGCAGAGAAGAGTCTCTCCCTGACCACAACGCATGTGTGTGTGTTGTGTGTGAGACTGAGTGAATGAAGCTGAAAAGCTAAAATAAGGAAAATAAAGTGTGTATGTGAACATCAACTCTTGCCTGCCGTGCTTCTGTGCTCCACCCTCATCAGGAACTGTTACAGTGGTGCCAAAACCCCGGGATGCACAGAAAGGAACCACCCCATGGAGTCCTCCCCATTCGAAGAGCTCATCGTTGCCCTTGCTACTGCCCAGCAGAACCAGCATCAAGCGCTGGTCGCCCTCCGAAAGGAACAAGAGCAATGCTTTGAAGCCTTGATGCTGGCCCAGCAGAAAGCTTGCCAGGCGTTCCGGCATCTGCTCGCGTCAGCAGGCGCGTCGACCATCACCGCAGCCGGCACCCTCATGAAGATGGGCCCGCAGGACGATCCAGAAGTGTTCCTCACCCTCTTCAAACAAGGATCCGAGACATGGGGGTGGCCACTGTAGCAGCACGTGGGACACCTCCTCCAGCTCCTGACTGGCAAGGCGCAGCTCACAACGCAGAAGCTCCTTGCTGACAGCTGACTGGTGTATGCTGACCTGAAGAAAGCCATCCTGCAGCGGGTCAGCCGCTCTCCGGAACAACATCACCAGCACTTCTAGACGCTAGTATTGGAGGAGGTTGGCCGGCCATTTGCATTCAGCCAGCAATTCCAGGATGCCTGCCGGCAGTGGCTGAGGGCGGAAGATTGCAACGCCGACGAGATCATCAATCTGGTGGCACTGGAACAGTTCATCTCTCGACTTCCGGAAGGAACAGTGGAATAGGTCCAGTGTCATCGCCCGGTGTTGCTAGAACGAGCCATTGAGCTGGCGGAGGACCATCTGGAGGCAGCTTCAATGGCAGGCAGACAAGGCGTCTTTCCTCACTTCTCCTTTCTCTCTCTCTTCTCCCCCTCTGTCTCTCTTTCCCCTCCCCACCCGATTCCCCTACCATGGAGGCGGCAGCCGGTTCCTTCCCAGCTGGCCCATCGCACCTGTGGTGTCCTCCCATCTCCCTCTTCCTTGTCTGTGTTGTCTCCTCCTCAGGTGAGTGACTCCCATAATGCTGGTGCAGAGGGAAAGCTTGGGCCGGTGTGCTGGCGCGGCGGGGAGTCAGAGCATCTCCAGAGTCAGAGCTCCGCAAGGGTGGTGGGAGCTGTGATCCGGATCCCTGACGCGCCAGAGACCACCCCCGATCAGGCCAGAATCTATCATATACCAGTAAGTGTTCAAGGGAATACATATCACGTGTTGGTGGATTCCGGTTGTAACCAGACCTCAATTCACCAATGCCTGGTGCAAGGTGAGGCATTGGGGAGAGCACAAA
>JAODOF010000002.1:946536-957147 GCA_027576175.1 Sciades proops | reverse complement strand
AGGAATGTGATGCAGATCATTAAGCCAAGTCCCATTAACGTCCATTTATTTTGCTAACAAATTCTTATTTTTCCTGTAAGGGTTATTCCTTACGTAACAGGCATTTAGCAGACGCTCTTATCCAGAGCAACATACAACGTACCCAGAGCAGCCTGGGGGTTGGGTCCCTTGCTCAAGGGCACTTCAGCCATTCTTGCTGGTCCAAGGAAACAAACTGGCAACCTTTTGGTCCCAAAGCTGCTTCTCTAACCATTAGGCCATGCCTTTCCCTGTTCTGTGGTGCAGAATAATCCATCCATCCATCCATTGAGCTATACCATTTATCCATCAGGGTTGTGGGAAAGCTGGAGCCAGTCCCAGCTGATTTCGGGCAAGAGTTGGGGTACACCCTGGGCAGGTCACCAGTCTATCTCAGGACTAACACAGAGACAAACAACCCTCACATTCACACCTATGGCCAATTTAGAGTAGTCAGTTGAGCACTGGCACGCCAGGAGGAAACCCACGCAGGGATGGGGTGAACATGCAAATGCCACACAGATTGGCCCCAATCAGCTGCAAGGTTTGAACCCAGTGCTAACCACTGGTGCAGAATAAGTAAACCACATAGTGACATTAATGTACTGGCTTTATATTTGGGTTTATAGTTTCTAATACTCACTGGATTTGATAAAAATATCTACAACATTTCACTGTCAATCTCCATGAAGTAAAATAAGATTTATTAAATGTGCACTAATTGCAACAGATGTGATTTGAAGTCAGAGTTGTAGTTGCATCATGTGACACTTAAATATGGAACTTAAGCTCAGACAATAAATAAATTAGTTTTAAATTGACAAATGCATTTACAAACAAAGATTACAAACATCTGGTTAGCACTGTCGTCTCACAGCAAGAAGGTCCTGGGTTTGAGCCCAGTGGCCGATGAGGGCTTTTCTGTGTGGTGTTTGCATGTTCTCCCCATGTCTGCATGGGTTTCCACCGGGTGCTCCGGTTTCCCCCACACTCCAAAGGCATGCAGGTTAGGCTAATTGGTGGCTCTAAATTGACCGTAGGTGTGAATGTGAGTGTGAATGGTTGTTAGGTTAACGTGGGGCGGCCTTGGGCTGAGGTGCCCTTGAACAAGGTACCTAACCCCTGACTGCTCCCTGGGTGCTCTGGTGTGGCTGCCTGCTGCTCTGAGTGTGTGTGTGCGCGTGTGTTCACTGCTTCAGATGGGTTAAATACAGAGGATGAATTTCACTGTGCTTGAAGTGTGCATGTGACAAAAAGGTTTCTTTTTCTTCTTCTTCATCAATAAGAGTCAATTTGGGAGTCGACTCTCACTGAGTCAACTCCCAAACAGCTCACAATCCCAAAAAATCTGAATCAGTTCCTGTGTATTCGTGTGCTTTAGAAACATTTCTGTTCAAAATCTAAAACTCTGGTCTCAAACTGAAGACTTCAGAATTTCAGAATTTAAGCCACGCCCCCTACCTGAGTCTGACACTGAAAGAGAAAGAAAATGTTTCCACGTTGAGATTTTTTTTTTTGAGAATCAGTCGTTCTTCCTCAGGATTAGTGAGAGGAATTCTCAGTCTTCTGAGTGATTCATATTATTTTCTTTCACTTGTTTACTAACAAGAGTCAACTCATTGATTGACTGAATCATTTTCGAATCATTTTCTTTCTTCCTCAGCGTCAGACTCAGGTAGGGGGCGTGGCCTAAAGAAAATGAAGGTGGAAAAGCACAGGAACAAAACAAATATTTCTGAACAAAATGGTTCTTTACAGGTTCTTGAGGTAACAGAGGGTTGTTAGTGTTCTACAGGGGTTCTACTCTGTCATCAGGTTCTAGAGGGACCATCCCGAGAACTCTTGAGGGGTCGACATTCACTTTATCTCAGTGTAAAGGTTCAGATTTCTATCATTTTCTGTCTCACAGATGAATAATTTATTATTTTGAAAACTGATCTTTTGTGGTGAAATCAGACTGTAGTTTAATTATAACTATTTTCAATATCATAAATATTAATTAAGGTGAATTTTAATAAAATATTTAATCATGTATTCATTTGGTTACCATGGTGACAGGTGTGTACAAATGTAAATTAAATGTGATATTTGCTGATGGTGTGATTTGAAGTGTAAAAAGTTGCTCTTTGTGTGTGTGTGTGTGTGTGTGTGTGTGTGTGTGTGTGTGTCACCATGAACACAAAGCCAACCTGCTCCACCGCTTTCTGTTTTATGAAAGAAAGGGATAAAAGCCGTTATAAAAAAGGAACCACAAGTGAAATTAAACACAGATCAAATATAAATATACAGTATGTTTCATCGATGTTTCATGGAAAGCATTTCTGCAACACGCAAAATCACATTATTTATATTTGTGTTGCATAAAAAACAGTAAAGTTACACTTGTGTTTAATGTAAAAAAAAAAGTAAAATCAAAAATAAAAATAAAACAGTTACTTAACACGATAAACGGATGAGGAAAACATTTTATAATTTTAATAGTAATAATAAAATAGTAGTAAAATATGTTTTAAAAAGTAAAATACTTTTTAGATACTGCTTTCAATCTGATTTTTAAAAAATTAAATTAAAAAAAAACTTTAGAGAATTTCAGAAGAATACTTACAATAGGAGTGATCGCGGTTCGCTGAAGCCCTGATGACCAACCTGAGAAAAAACTCAACACACAACAGAAAAATAAATAATAAAATCTACAGGAATGTTTGAGTTCGAGTCCCACGGAGCTGGACGCCATGACGCTGTCACAAACCACATGGGTTTTTTTTCTTCACAATGATCATTAATTTAGAATGTTTATCAGTTATAAAATCTTCCTCACATCACTGCCCTGCTGAAATGAATGCTGTGTTTTCATGATTTCCAAAAAATGTATTCATGACAAGACTGTATATTAATTAGCATAAACTTCTAAAATATTCCTAAATGCTTTGTCTTTCAGGTTTTTCCTCAGAATCGAAGAGGATATGAAAGTGTCCAGATCCATAAAATCCACCAAATTGACGCGTGAGCTCCTGCTGTTTCCATAGAAACACTGTAAGGCTTTAAACATATTGCTAACACGCTAGGCTAGTTAGGAGAATTAGAAAATGGCGGAAAATAGCAGCTTGATAGACAGATTCATAAATTATTATAGGTGATTTACTGATGTTTTATTTATTTATTTATTTATTTAAATACTGAATAGCTAAGACACTAAGCTAGCATGCCGAGTTAGCTTGTTGATTAGCCGAAAAACTGAACTAGCAACCAAAACTAGTCTCAGTGGTAGAATTAGTAAACATGACATGGTAATATATATATATATATATATAAGATATAACCTGAATATTACTACAAACATATTACTTTCATGTTAGCATTAGCGTACAAGCATTCAAAGAAGAACTTAGCGCTAAATAAGTAGAAAATAGTTTCAGCAGTAACAGTAGACGCTCTGTGTCTCTCAGACTGTAACGTGATTATGATGTGTGATGTATTGCACACGTGTGCAGGGCATCATGGGTAGTGTGAGCAGTTTAATACCCGGCACTAAAACCTGCAGAGGTTCGGATCACAGACTGAGAAAAGGATTTCAGTGTAAACGAGGCGGCCGGATGAAACACGGCTTCTCTCAGGAACACAACGCTAAAAACAACAACAACTCAAAACTCGGCCTCGGCTCTGCGGGAACCGGGAACAGCGATGACTTCTTCTACATCAAAGTGAGCCACAAACCGAGAGGAGATGAAACGCCGAACGACACGGGCTCGAGGAAAACGCCAACGGAACTGAGCGTGTGCGCAAGATTAGAGCAGGTGAGTGAGTTTTTATTCAATATTAAAAATGAAAAGTGGGAGTTTTCTGTCACTGTTCCTAAGCATTATAGACACCAGTGCACACAGTATATCTCTTAAATAATCACTTTATTCTTTGTTACGATTAAACTTGTTTTTGTTCTTCTAATTAAATGCTATTTAGGATGTGTACGTACATGTCCCGCCCCCAGGGGGCGTGTCTCATTAGCAGTAAACATTGTTCATCAGTGTGCAGCTTCCTTTACACTATAATCTAGCGTCAGATTTGTTTCGACTGGACACATCGTATCTCCAGCACTATTGGCTGTTGTGTAAATCACTCACGCACTTCAACACTCGGACTTCCTGTTTCTAAAGTAAACATGCCAACGTACACAATCTCCACAGTTTTCCTTCGAAACTTTATTTCTGTAACTCCTCCTCTCATGTCCTGCTCGTTATTCCGTTGTCTTTTTAGGACTTTTATTTAAAGATGTTCGAATCTAATCTTCATCTTAATCATCATGTTCCAGTAATGTTTTGAACACACCCTCGTGCACTTCCTGTCTCTGTTTTCTCTCAGTTAAAGCCTTGTCATGGTCTTACAGGCCAAACTCACACATTTAACTGTTTGTGCATCAAACCCATGAGTTCTCATCTCTTAGATCAGCAGTTCCTTCCTTCTTCATCTCCAGTCCAAAGTAAATGTGGAACAACTACAGCAGTTCTCCTGGGGGGAGGGGCAGCTGTTTGAATGTTTCATGCAGGCTAGCTGGTTCACTTGCTAATACAAGCAATAAATATTTACTGTTTCTCTGATCAAATCATTATTATTATAAGAGCATGAATTACTTCAGTCCATCAACTCATGATTATTTGGTTCTTCTTCTGAGGGAAATTTAAATAAAAACAGTTCCTGATAGCAGACGCTAAACATCACGTCTACACTCAGTGTGACTCATTTTCCCTTGGTTTTTTTCCCACTAGAGTGCAGAAACATCCTTCATGCCACATTTCACCCGGAGCAGCAGTTCTTCCGTGGAAACCCACAACAGTTTGAGGGCCATTCTGGGAACTAACCTCAGCCATATCGATCGCCCCAAAACCCAGACACCGGAACTGAAACATGAGATGAGCTCAGGATCTCCATGTGATTCCGGGATTTCCGGCTCCAGCTGGACCAACGATGGTGTGAATAGCAGGACTAAATGGACTGGTGGAGTTAATGGAGATGGAGGGACGTCAAACTCCAGCACGAGATCCACCAGCGTGTTGAGCGACTGTGTATCCGGGCCGGCTAGCTTAAAGACAGATACAGTGGTTAAAAATGTGGAAATGAACCACACGAGCCCGTTTTCAGATCGGAATATTTCAAGTTCCATGGAGTCCAAAGTTCCTGAGGAAAGACAGCTCTACAGCTCTGAGGTGAAGCTCGTTGATTTTTGTTCACATTTAAATGGCAGGTTTCATTTGGAGTTTGGTTCCTCTCAATGTTCCTCAGGGTTTTTCTTCACCATTCTTCCCTCTGGATTGTTCAGTCAAGTTCTAAACCTCCATCTCTATTTCTACACAGCTGCTTTTTGACGATGTTTACATCCAGCGCGTGATGTCCAATGTCACAAATTTTCAACTTTCCTCTTTGTGTTTAGTTTCAAGTTAAAAACAAACGGAAATCTGATCACTTTCACCTCCTGGGTTTTTTCTTACAAAATGAAATAGTGATGTGACTGCTACCATTTATTATCATAACGAAAGTGACTTCACACTTGGCCTGAATACTCGAGTCCACACCCAGGACCGATTCTGAGTTTGTTGGGAGGCGGGGCTTATAATCACAGATTTGCTTTCACACTGAAGTGTGGCTCAATTGTGCAATTCCAAACATCATTATTGTGCACGCAGGTTTGTAAACTGGTCGACACCAGGTTCCTCCTTTGGCTCCTCTGAGTTTGTTTTGTTTCGTCTTTAATTTGTTACCAAATAATTACAGAGCTCCGGTCCTGTTAAAGTCTAGTTTATTTATACATCACACTCCATCTCCTGTGCTGACTGTAACAACCCTTTCCACATCATCACCAACACATCAGTGTGTACACATTCCATGTGGACAGCGTAGGCAGTTCGGTCAAATTGAGCCCCAGATAACCATTTTCAGGAGCACCAGAACCAAGAATAGCTTCTCTACACTCAGTAAACATCTCTCATACTTCATCACACGTTACGAAATCCAAGAGCAAGTGTGAAAATGACCTTAGAAAAAAAAAAAGCTGGACAGGTCACGCCCACAAGAGAGATCATCAGATATATGTCCAATCCAAGTAGAGGGTTAAATGTCAAAAATGTCTCGGGTTTGAAATCTCAGGATTTTAAAGTGTCCACTCTTGGTGTCCACTGTCCACATAATCAGTCCATAAACTTTTCCACAACAACCTTTCTGATAAAGTACCAAACTACAAAAAATAGTGAACAGCATCGCTACTTGTCGCGAGTTACTTCCCTGTTCCTGCTGATGTTCAATAATATTTGAACAGCATTAGCAGCTTCCCAAGATAAAAACTGTCCATTTGGAAGGAGCTCCTTAGGAACCGAGTGAGCTTATCCCATCATAACAGCTAGGTGAGTCTCAGTAGCTCCACCTTGTGGAGAATCTTCAGCTCATTAAATGTGACCAAGTGACTGGTTGAGTAACTAATACTTTTTTTAATTACTAAAGTAGATGCCTGTGGTCCATTCTGAAATGAAGTGAAGGATATAAAGTTAATGGTTTAGCCCCACCCCCATTTTTAGTCATTCATTCCACTTCAAAGAGTCGTAGCAATTCTCAGTGGAGTGTAACTCCTAACCAGTGTATGTTCTTCTGCAGGTATCTCAGCATGCTTTGCAGACTAAGCAGCTCCTCCAGCTGCAAGTTCTTCAGCTCCAGCAGGATAAAGATCAGCTCCAGGAGGAAGTGGATCAGCTGATCAGGGATAGAAATGCAGCTGAGAGTCAGCTCATCTACAAACGCCAACACACACCGTTAACATCCACACTGGAGGAGACGCAGTGGGAGGTATAGCGTAATAATAATAATCACCATCATCATCACCACACCCCCAACTTTATCACGTCTTCAGAATCTTGTCCTGAGCATCACTTTCAAGTTTCATGTGAATCCATCAAACCCACCATCACTTACAGCTGTTTGAGTAAACTCAGCTCCGCCCCAGTAGGACTGATATGGCGGCCATATTGTTTCTAAAGATCAACCTGACTGTAATTATTTTCTGTGTGTCCATTCCTGTTTAGGTGTGTCAGAAAGTGGGCGAGATCTCTCTGTTGAAGCAGCAACTGAAGGACTCGCAGGCTGACATGAACAATAAGCTGAGTGAGATCGTCTCTCTGAAGGCCACACTGAGAGAAACGAGGAGTAAAATGGAGGAGCTGGAGGAGAAACACCGGAAGTGTGAGGAGACACTGTGCCTACAGAGCACTGAGATGGAGGTATGTGTGTTGTACAGAACATTTAACTCTTCTGGAGTGATATAATCAAATTACCAACTCTACACTGTTTCTGACCTCTATTGGGTTCCATACTGTTTCCCATATTCCTTATTTGGTCATAGCTTTCTGTCTTATTGTCTGTTTTTTTTTTTGTATGGTCCCTTTTTTTCCAGCAAGAAAAATAAAAGAGGAAAGATAAATTGTGTTTACAAGAAAAACACTGACAAGCCTCTCCGCCCCCTATCGCCTCCTGTAATTTGTTTCCAACTCCTTATTTGGTCATGGTTTCCTGTTGTAGAGTACGGTAAAAAAAATTTCTGACTGCTGTTTTCATCAATTTTCTCATTTTCTTCTAGATAACAAGAAGGGATTTTAAAGAGGTCGTATTTTTTAATGGTATGAACACAGGAAGCTATTACCAAATAAGGAAAGTAGGGGGGAAAAAAGGTAGGAAAAAAATTATGGTCATAACCAAAAATGGAGAAGCTCACAGAAGGGAGAGATTAGGGACAGTAGCATTGCTAGCGAGGCTGTTAGCTAGCTGCTAGCGAGATGACACTGTTTGCAAACATCTGTAATTTATAATTAGCAGAATGGATGTAGTTTCCAAATAGTGAAGCAAACTTTGATACCATATGTAGCTTCTTGTTGAGCTAGATTTATTTATTGCTTGGTTTATTTTGTCCATCATTATATTAGTCAAATAAGGATATTATCGTTTTCCATCTCTAACTTTTCTATGAACACAATCAGGCATTTTATAACTTAACTAAAGAAATGCAGCCTCATTTCAGCTCATGTGTGTTTGATTTCCTGAAGGTCTGTGAGAACGAGCTGCAGAGGAAGAAGAACGAGGCTGAGCTCCTCCGAGAGAAAGCAGGAAAGCTGGAGACGGACATCAAAACACTGAAACAAGACCTCCTGGTGGCCCAAGAGGAACATTTAGAGCTCCTGAGCCTGAAGGTTCAGCTACAGGAGCAACAACAGCTACTGCAGATCTGCCAATCCAAGATGGCCGACCAGGAAACTTCAGGAGAAGTGGACGTTCTTCAGAAGGAGGTAGAGAGACTGCGCGAGCAGCTTGAGGATGAGAAACAGGAGAAGGAGAAGATCCTGAGCAGCTTCCATCACGAGAAGCAGACGTGGAACAAAGAGAAGGACAAAGTGATACGCTACCAGAAGCAGCTGCAGTTTAACTATTTGCAGATGCACAGAAAGAACCAGGAGCTGGAGAAAAAACTGAAGGGACGAAACAGTAAAGTGGATGACAGGACAGTAAAGGATAAGGACAGGACGCAGGAGGACACAGACAGCCAAAAGGCAGAAGTGCGTTACAGTGAAATGGTGGCCACTGAGATATGAAGTTGAGTTGAGTTCCAGCAGCCATTTTAAGGGCTGTTCAGTTACTGACACCAGCGTCCACTCTTAGAAAAAAAAAAAGGCTCTTCAAGGATTCTTCAGATGGTTCCAGTTAATCTAATCTTAGCTAAAGAGTCTTCCTTGAATTGGAAACCATTGTTTGTAGGGTAATATTTAGAGCCTTCTGTCAGACAGACAAACCAAAGGACCCTTTGTTAGATAAAATGTACACTAGACAAACTTGCTAGATGAAGTGCACACGTCCCAGAATGCACTGCTCCATTGCTCATGCAGGTTCTACGTCAAAATGTCAGACGAGGCATAAACAGCGTCAGGTTGAAATGTTTCAAATCTATAATGTAATTGTGTCCCTTATGGATATTAGCCAACCTTTCTCTGCTAGTTTGCAAGTATGCTAGCATTTCAGCTTAGCAATCCAGCTGTGAGCGATTCAGAAATTCCATCAAAGTCACTTCCTCTGCGTTGTTCTTGCTGCCAAGGTTGAGTTCTGCAGAAGAAAATCTACTCCAAGCTCGGCTGTGACGATGACAACATGGAATCGGTCTGAACATAACAGGACATAACGTGGTGTCCTCTACTGAGTGTGATTGAAGGTTAAACGCTGATTAAAGTTTATGAATTTATTTCCGAGTGAAGCTGATCGCTGCAGCATTTTTTTTACATTGTATTATGAGCTAAATAAAATCTCACTGCAGTTAGTGCTGAAAACGCTACAGGCAAGTGATGTGATTATTACATCATAACATAAACCAGCCAATCAGATTCCATTATGCAAATGCAGACCACGTATGTAGCAGTGAGAGTGGATGGTCGAGGGACGTTTCTAGCTTGTGTGAAAGTGTATTCGCTTGTGTGGAAACTCCAGCTCAAGCAAAATATTATTCAAGATCACAGTCTCTGACTTTCAGACTCGAAGACGAGGTACTGAGAGGAAATTTTAAAAAAAGAAAAAGAAAAAAAAAGCAGATCCCACTTCAAACAAACCTGGACAAGCTTTATTTCAACCAAGAACTGGACATGGACACAGAACACTTGCAATTTCACCAAAAATCTAATCTTTCCAATGTATTTAAAGAACACCAGAGCTTTATTTCAGCTAAATATCAACACAAACACCAAAACACCAAACTCTCTAAACTCCGACTCATCGAGTGCACTTCAGACTCCACTCTCTCGACACACACTGAATGTACAGTATGTATTATATATTGCTTATTTATTATAATAATATAATAAATGTTACTTTTTCTTAAAATAACCAGAGTTTTATTTTTATAGAGGATAAATCAACGTAGTTCGAGTGCACACTCAGACGTGAGCTGTATCTGACCAGACATGTGCTGATATTCCAGTTTTCACATCAAGGGAATTTTTAACCTGTCTTCATACTTTCATGTTCACACTTGTCCTGGAATTATGGAATTGTTTACCAAGAATGACACACACTACATTTTTTTGTCCTTTATGGCGTTGACTTTGTCTCAGGAGTTTTCTTTAAAAAAAAAAAAACTGGCTCACAGGGGAATCAGCATTAACAATACAGTATTTTGCATTCTCCTCTATACTATAACTAGTGATGTGTCATTTGTGAATGAGTCAACTCTTTGATTTGGATCTTTTAAGTGAACATTGAGACTCGACTCTTTTAATCTTTCATCTGTTACTCATTTATTTATTCATTCATTTCGTTTTAATCAGTACTTAAAATGTTTCCATAGAAACCATTTTTCACCACCTGAGCGACTGAATCGCTTTGAATCATGAGTCGTGTGCATGAAGTAATGTTTCAAAATGCACATTTTGAGTTCTTTAGTAATTTAGATTAAATTATTTAAATGTAATTTATAAAGCACAATACAAAGCAAGTTTTTTACTTTTTATTTCTTTAAACCATTTCAGTCATAGTTACGGACAGAAGAGCAATCACTGTGTTCGAGTCAGACTCAATTTCACTGAG
>JAODOF010000002.1:832777-844413 GCA_027576175.1 Sciades proops | reverse complement strand
TCTGATTCTTCACCCATGCTAGATATTTAACATTAACCCTCTGATAAAGCCTTGTGTTTTTTAATCATGTTTCCTGATGTCTTTTGTTCCGTGATACAAATGTCAACCAATAGTTTAATAAAATGAATAAAATAAATAAAAATCCAAGCAAGGAAGAACAAATCCAAATTTATATTTTTGACTTTGCTGAGGAAAAAATGGACGACATATCGAGCAAGTTCTGTAAACAAGTCTTTGTTTTGCCTTTATAGTTCACTTCGTAAAAGATTCAAAATACATTATAATTATTATACGGCATTTAATTTGCTGAGAATATGACAACAAAAAAAGTGAAAAAAAATTGTAGATAGATAGATAGATAGATAGATAGATAGATAGATAGATTTATTAAACACAAGATTGACTCAGCCGATGCTGGTTTCCATTGGAGATGTGTATAAACTTATGCTAATAATCTACATCTACATTATTACATTGGTAAAATATAGAATGAATATAAAACCAGTAATATACAATATAATGAGACAAACATATTATTATGCTTAATAATGAATAAAAATGGTATTCTATTTCTAAAGATATATTGAAATACCAGAAAAATGTTTCCAGACCAGTGTTAATTCTAAATCTCTTTGTGCTCTCAGAGTTTTTAACATCGTCAGGCGGAGAATTATACAGTAAAACACAGCAGCCGGAAAATCAAAAGTCCTGTGTTCTGATTTTGAGTTCATTTTCACAATATGAATGTTGTTCTTTACTCTTGTGTTATAATTCTGCACATCAGAGTTTTTAACAAAAATTGAATGTAGATTTTGTGTGTTTTTGTTTTTTCCCCTGGTAGCAGTCCGTTCATGCACGTGTCCACCATCAGACATTTGTTAAATTTCCATCTTTCAACAACAGGAACTCAATTTCGCTTTCTGAAAAGGACTTCAGATCGTTCGTCCCTGATGTTCTTCTCGACTATCAAACGCGAGCCTCTTTCCTGCAAACGATACGATCTTTCCACCTCGGTCACATCTCCATTCGAACAGACCACATCACAGACCTCGAGCAGAGGTAAACCCAGGTGATAAAGACCATCTCGCTGGTCTCGGTATCGGTGCGTTTTCTTAAACGTCCCGATATTCTGAATCTCTTGCTGATTTTAGAGCACACTGTGATCATTCCAGCTCAGAGACGGGGTTACTTTACCAATAAAAAAAAAAAAAAGGAAATAAATGATGAAAAAGGAAGCTGATAACTATCAGTGGATATAAATTAAAATAATAAGCAAGGTCGGTAATCTTAAGGAAAACCGGGTCTAATTAAATTTTTATGGTGCATTTTATGCAACGTGAAAATAATTTCTCTGTGGTTTTGAATGGATGATTTGATTTGCGAATTTAATCAGCTCTTTATCATGACATTAGACTCAGGACTCATTGATTCAGAATGTTCACAAATTTCCATTATTTTTATTATTATTGTTATTATTATTAGTAGTAGTCGTATTAGGAGTAGTATTTCTTTCTCTGTGTGTGTTCATCCAGAGGGACGTTGTGTTTAAGTGGTTAAAAAGCAGAGCTTCGTTATTAAATGAAGAAATATTACTGGGAATCAGTCCGTTGATTTGATTTGCCTCCTGATGAGAAAATAAGAATAATTGCAGAGACAAAATGTGATCACCTGCGCAGTGTGGTCACAGAAAAGCAGAGAAAAAAAAAAAGTGTAGTTAGATTTTATTTCGCTGTGCACTCGTATACACTGGACTGGATAGAATGGGGTTCATTTGGTAAAATGTATACATGTAAAAAATATATATGTATATAAATGGCACCGAGGATAACATATAAGTATAAATACACTTATTTCCTATATATATATATGAGACATTTAATTAATATGTATGCATTTAGCAATAACACCTGGTAAGAGTGTAGAAATATAACTATTATATAAACATATAGAAATCACCAAATGACTAATGACTGCACCATCACAAAAATGTGACTAGATTCCAATAATAGCTCCTGTATGAACATTGAAAATTAGTTATAAACACATTTTTAATGTTCATACAGGAGCTGTTATTGTAATCGCGTCAGTTTTTTGTGATGATGCAGTCAGTCATTTGGTTATTTCATTATACAGTATACTGATCCACTGTACAGATCATATATTAAGGATACAGATACAGTATATATTATATATAATATAGTGTTTTGTATATAATATTGAGTTTATTAGTGTTAAAGATATAGTATACGCATTACAGATTATTTTAACAATCGTTCGACATTATGTGATGATCTTTAAAAAGTTCTTCGTAATACGTTGTATCTTTAAGTTCTACTTTGCTGGAATGAAGAAAATATCGGGGCGTTCCCACAGTCTCCTGGAGATCTTACATCTTTAATGTGATTGAAGAAAATGTTCACGTCTTGGCTGTAAGTTCATTTTATTGGGAGATACGGCCTTCGAAAGTCTAAAACAATTTTTAAAAAAGAAGATAAAAATAATTATCGTTGTTATTAATATCAGTGTCAATCAATATTCGCCGGATTTCCAAGAAAAAAATGTTAGATATTTGTTCAGATTTGTATTATATTTATGGGTATTTTTTCTGAGCTTTTCGTCATAGAAATAAGTTCAGTGTGAACATTCTGAAGATGTAAACATATATTTCGGAGTGGACAGTTCTTTGTTTTTTTTTTTGATGGACAGATGTTCATGTGCTCCTCAACTCCATGTTTCAGAAGTTGGTTCAGATACATTACGTTTTGCTCTAAAGTGACAAACAGTATAGATGTACAGTACAGGACTTTAATAAAAGTGGGGATTTACAAAGACGTATTTCTTGAAGGAGAAAGTGACGAAAGTCAGAGTGGACGTTTTGCACAGACACTTGCGTCTTCTCAGATGTATTCGGATCCGACCCGAGCAGAACAAAACCTGGAAACAGCCACCAACCAATGCGTGATTTATTTAATAAATGAAAAATAAATGGAGAAATTTATATGGCGCCATATCTATCACTCTGTGGCACTTTGCAATAATGATAATCGAAATTGACCATGCACAATTAAAATAAATGTCTTTTTATATATATATATATATATATATATATATTACTGTTATGATTTCACATGCACACATATATATGAAATCATAACTGTAAGTTATTCATAAGCCATTCTCAAGAGATATGTTTAAGTTCTTTTTTGAACTTTTTGAGATTTATGTTTGTTTGTTTTTTAAGGACATATTCTTATCTAATTTCCCATTCTATATTTTTATGACAAATTAGCCTCCTTTGGAAATTATTTAAGTTCAGAAACTGAAGACTTTTCAAGTAGGAAAGTCAATTTTGTCCAAAGTTTAACTGGCCGGTAGATTTTCAAGATAAACAAATATTTTTTTGTTCATTTTTTTTAATTTAAATGTAAAGGTACTACATACTATTCTGTATCATATTATATACACAGACGTGAGTGTTTTACTGGGAAATACAATACACCACTCGTATTTTCCGTCCGAGCTCCATCCAGGACACGGAGAACCAAAACCATGACATCAGTCTCTATCTGTCACTCGTGAGGAAATTGATGATGAATTTGGGGACTTTTTGTTTGTGAATGTGTCGATGTAAATAAAAAGAAAATCACACGTCGGCTTGAAGATATGAGGTTTATCTTCTCGTGTTGGAAAACTCGCATTTTTTAGATGAAATACATCACGGATCTGAGTAACATTTGTCCCGATATTTCACTCCGATGACGTCACTCCCAGTGTTTTCCCGCTGACTGGACGCGCGTTGTTAAAATGGTGAACCGGTTCAAAATTAAAATTCTTTCAAATAACTTGTGTTTTTTTTTTTTTTTGTGGATGTGTCCATATAATATAAAGAACATTACACAGCGGTGTGAAGATGTGAAGTTTATCTTCTTGTGTTGAAAAATATTTTATATGCATTCACCATTTGAAGATTAACTTCATATCGTCACACCATCATGTAATATCTTCTCTGTATTTATTTATTCATATGACATTTTACATAATATACAGTGCTGTACAAAAGTCTTAGGCGCATGTAATGTAAAGAAATGCTGTCGACCAAGAATGGCTTAAAAAATAAGGTAATGGAATGTTCCAGCATTAAAGAAAATAATAATAATAATATAAACGGTAAGCAGTAAGTCATAATAAATTAATAAATGCAAAGTCAATATTTGGTGTGAGACGACCCTTTAGTTAAAAAAAAAAAAAATCCGTCTCAGGTCCAGTGAGTGCAGTTTTATGCGGAAATGATCTGTAGGTTTTCCTGAGCCTCTTCCAGAACCAGCCCCAGTTCTTCTGGACACTTTGACTGTCGCACTCACTTCTTCATTTTACACCAAAACCCAGCAGCCTTCATTATGTTTTCTTTTTTCATCTGAAAAGTGCTCTCTTATGGAATATGCTGCTCAGATACAAACTTTTTTTTCCCTGTAACATTTAATTTTGTGCGAAAACACAAATGTTTGGACTCTAAAATGTTTTTGTAATGTTTTGACTCGATAATGTACAAATTATAAAATAGAAATCTGTAACAAAGTTTGTATGAAAAAAAATAGGGTGCCTAATGCTTTTGCACAGGACTGTAAATACAGATCACTAAAAGCACATTTTAGATCTGCTTGATTAGGTCTCAGTTGTTAACACTGACAATAATCACTAATATCCGGATCGAAAAGGTCAAGTTAATGTGCTGTTATTTAGAATCTTTACTATTGAAACCAAAATGTTAAAAAAGCTCAACTTTTTATTATTATTATTATTATTATTATTATTATGTAAAATTGTTTATTAGTGTGTATTTTTTTTAAAGAAATGGATCATAAGGGAATCTGAAATTCTCACCAGATCACGACGGCACAGAAGTGTGTCTCTGAGCTCCTTCACCTTCTAAAATCCCCAAGAATGAACAGAATAAACCTCCAGAAATCACGGTGTGTTTATGATGTGAAGGTCAGTAACTGCACCGAACACAGGAGTTTAATGTGGAGAGCTCCGGTGTGTTGAATATTAACCTGTAGATCAACACAGAATGCAGAATTTCTAGAATTACAAACACTTCAGAACATCATCTGATCATCTGTCCAGAAAAAGAGCATGTTATTTCATGTCAGGATTCATGGTTAGGATTTTAGGAATAAAACATTAATATTCATGGTGTTATATGTGTATGTATGTGCACAATAAATAATATATTCATCTCATGTATTTATAAAGTAGGTTATATAGAATGTTTTTTTTAAAGGGTCAAAGTACATTAATGATTGTTAACTCAATAAAAACCCTGAGAACAACAAAAACTCTAGTCTGAACTCATGTTTTTTTTTTTAAATAATACAAAGTTTTATATATAAAGCCAAGAATTTGTACACACCTTCTAATTCCATTCTTTATTTTTATTAATTAAAAGTCACTTCATGTCTTAAAGTAAAGATGGATGTCATTTCTCTTTACTTAGTTGTTCAGTTCTTGATGTAATATGGATTACTGCAGTTGTGGAATCGGGCTATTTACTGTATTTTTTATTATTTACTGTTTGATCTCAAATGCATTCAGAAGACATGAAACTCGTCCACGAATGACCTTTTGATGAGACACAGCTGTTAAGTGAAAAGTGTTCCAGGTGACTCCCTCAGGAAGCTGGTTGAGAAAATGACAATAGTGTGCAAAGTGTCATCAAGATAAGCGCTGGATATGCTGAAGAATCTAAAATATCAAACGTTTTTAAAACACTTTTTTGCTTACCACATAATTCCAGAGATGTTCCAGATGTTATTTCATAGTTTTGATTTCTTCAGTTTTGTTCTACACTGTAGTCACAATACAAATTACTAATATTACATGTTTAAATAATATTGGCTGGCTTTTTTTGTGGTATATCAGATATGAGATCGTTTATATTTACAAAATACAATTAAGTCGGTCAGTAAAACTTAAATCTTTTCTTTGTACTTTTGTCAGTTGAATAAAGGTTCGCATTAATTAACAAATCACAGATTTTTGTTTTTATTGCATTTTGGAAAATATCCCAACTTTTTCTGCAAATGGGGTTGGTGAATATAACTCACTTGTTATGATTGTGTATTTTCTTTTTTTTTTTTTTAGAACAATCTCAACAACAAAATGGAAGCAATTTCTCATTTGTGGCCACACATTCGTTCATTCATCCGTTGTGTGTATTTCCCACCTGTATTTAGACAAAACCCTCTACCATTGGCTAATACTCAACAATCCCCGCGCGTGCGTCAGGTATTATCCAATCACAGAGCACGCTATCTGATCCTTGTCTCCTCTACCGCCAAGGAACACGGAAGCGTGTCATAAAACGGGTGGGTAAAATACATGAATAAACCACACTGCGTGTGATAAACACAATTTCCGCTTCCGTTTTCCTGTGTTTCAGTGGTAAAGCAAAATGGCGGCGTTTGGACGGCTCTCTCGGACTCTGCTGCGCTCTGTTTCTGCGGCTCAGACACGGCAGCTTTCAGCCGCAGCGGCCCACGGGGAGCAAGGAGGTAAAACCATTAAATAACTAAATATACTTTTTTTTTAAAAAATAATATGTTAAATAAAAGTAGTGGTTTAACTCTTCTGGAGAAAGTGACCTTGTTGGAGCTAATGCTAATCTTCATGCTGGCTAACTGTACTCTTCATTTTGTATATAATTTGACAGAATATAGTTTTGCGATATTTTACAAATTTTAGAGCATAATTTGATGTCTTATTTTTATTGAATAATTATAGTTATGTTTGCATGCTGGTTTGGTAAAAGAGTGTGCAGAATCATGATTTTGTTTGGGTTTTTTTTTTAATTAAATATATTGTATGAATGGGCAACTATGATTTGTTTAATATAACGTTAGACTTTTTAAATAATGACTCACGCTATCTATCTATCTATCTGTGCTTATGTGTGTTGATATTATTGCCCTGTTGTAAACAGTAAACTGAGGGCTGTAAAGGTGATGTGGATCACACTAACATGCTCACTGATCATCTCCTCATGTCTTTTAGTGAAGACCTGGAAGCTGCTGAGCTTCTTGGTGGCTCTGCCGGGAGTTGGAGTATGCATGTTGAATGCGTTCCTGAAGGCTCAGAACCACAGCCATGATCAGCCAGAGTTCATCCCCTACACACACCTCCGCATCCGCAGCAAGGTGAGACACACACAAAAAAAATCACATGATACAGAGAGAGAGAGAGACACACACACAAGTGCTGTCTCTAAAAATAGTTTGAGAAGCCTGGCTCTGCCATCATCTTGATTTACACCACAGTGCTGCTGAATTCTGGACTCTGATTGGTCAGAAGGTGTTGGTGGTGTTGATTAATTCTCTATAACAGCAGCTCTGACAGTAGCACAGGTTTATATTGATGTACATGCTCTAATATTTTATCGTTTCCATAGTAACTGCTCATTCACAGGTACGTGTACTGTGCGTGCTCTGTTGATGATAAATGGATTAAAAATAACTGATGTGGATTTTCTGTAAGCTGAAGGGTTTTTTTTTTTTAAATGGTAAGAGTCTCCGGTACCAGTGCTCCAACCAGTCAGGAGAAACGGCTGATAATGATTGATGATAAAGCTGAACTTGGAATGATCATGATTAATAAAATGAGCTGATGAAGCACTAAAACCAGGAACGAGGCAAGATGATGGAAAGATCACAGTATTTTTCAGACATGATGTGCATCACAGTGCTCATGTTTTATAACACAGTCCACAAATGTTGAACTGAAAAAGAATAATTCAATGATAAACCCTCCATTGTGTAAATTAATTTTAATTTGTAGGTTTTTTTATTTAATGTTCTTTAATAAAAAGATCTCATGATATCTCAAATGTACACTGATATAATTAATCATGATATCACTACAGAAGCATACAGCGTTATAACTATAAATTATGTCTCAAAAAAAAAAAAAAAATCATGTTGATTTGTTTGCCTTGGACATCACAGTTTCAGTTCAGGTTACTGTCTTTAAAGATGTGCTCGTATGGAGTGTATTCTGTCTCGCTCTTGTTCATTTATCTCCACTGTAATGAGTTTATTTCTGATTTTTCTGCTCTGCAGCGTTTTCCATGGGGCGATGGGAACAAGTCCCTCTTCCACAACTCCCATGTCAACCCTCTTCCTGATGGATACGAGGGCCACGAATAAAGGACGCAGGGCTTCCCCATCAATCGGGACCAGAGGGCTTTCTCATCCCCCCCCTTCTCTTAACTCCTGGACCATGCTCCATTGTTTCAGTTTACATCCCAACATGTTTAAATTGTGTGTGACTTCTTGCTCATGGGTGCAGTGACTCACCCGAGACCACTGTGTGAGCCTGAATAAAATAAATATACAATCCTTAAATTATAAAGGTGTCTCTTGTGTCCTTTAGTTTGTATAAGTTGTGTAGAATGCACACATTTGACACTTGCGTACAATGTGAATGGAGATTTATTTACACAACGATATTCTTGATCGAGTTTGTCCCTCTGTGCATGCCGTATTTCTAGTTTCGCTGCGTGCACACTACTCTCCTAGGCAGTACGCTGGAATAGTGCGCATGCGCGACTATCGGACTGGTTTCACGCACTACTTAGTGAGAGTCCGCGGGGGTTTGGGACACTGCCGCTCTCACGTGACTCTTTCTTGTGACCAACATTCCAGACTTTTAGGAAGATTGACTTTTAAATTAAGTCTTTAAAACTGAGGAGAAGAGAGAGAGAGCGCTCAGGGAGTGTCACGTTAGGGGGAAATAAACTCTTAGCTTTATGTTTAATTCGGTGTTTTTAAAGTTAAGGTGATGCAGGAGCTCTGAGTGAGGTGGGACTGACAGGTGAGTTTAATATCAACTGATTTTAACAACAGAACTTTCTAATCACGATTTTAATCTGACTTAAATGTCAAAATGTGTGGCAAGCGATTAGCATTACATTAGCTTCATGTTAACGGTTCCTTTTTAGCACAGTTTGCTAACTTTTTTTTTTTTGAGGAACCAAGATTTCTGATTCTTTTATGTTTCAGTACTGACATTCTCTGAAAGAAGCATAAAGTCTGATTCTAAAAAGTTCAGTGAACATTTTTTTTTTTTTTGAGAAACGTCATGAATAATTTTACAAATCGAAATTTAATTAACATACTACACTTGCGGGGTTTTTCTATAGCCACCCGTATTCAGACAAATTCCTCCCCGTTCGCTGTAATTGGTTACTAATTCGAAGCTTGCTGAGCGTTCTAGGTTCTATGATTGGTTAGGATTTTTTTCTGAAGCACCAGTTAGCCAATCAAAGAGCAGGAGGCGGGCTTGGCGTAAAGCGGATAGGAGAAATAACGCATTATTTTAAAGTGGCTCTGATATTCTTTAAATTAATTTATTAAACGAACAGTTATTTTTAGACCTTGTTATCAACATTCAGATTTTTGAACTAAAAGGATTTGGATTCGTTCCATTTTTTAAAATTAGGATTTACGTATTATTTAAGACTTGTTTAATTTTATTTAATTACTGTACATTCCGCATAACATCATACAGATACATAAATAATGAGGTATAAATAAGTTTTAAGGGATAAAAATAATGAGCAGACAAGATTAAAAAGCACTTGATAATTACCTAAGACAAAAATGCAAATAATACACAAACAAGGCTTTTATATTATAATTATATAAAATAATTCAACACTAATTTCTGATAATCAGCTTTATAGGTTATAAATTTACAGATGATATAATAATAATAATAATTTTTATATTGTTTTTCCTCTGTGCAGCATTTCAGCTCCACTCAGGGATGGACGGAGGATGGAGTGTCTCTGATAAAGGTCCAGTTTAATCAGCACCATGTCCCTGAATCACTCGGCACTGATGGCTGAAACACGACACACTGAGAGCTCACTGTGAGATCATACACACACTGGGACAGAGAGAGAGAGAGAGAGCAAAGCAGGGATGGACAGAGAGACAGACAGATGTACAGAGAGAGAGAATTTTCAGTGATGGCACTTAGACCTATATTGTGAGTCTGGACTAAACACGTGCAATAATAATAATAGTGTGTGTGTTGTGATGTTTTCAGCTGCAGTTGTTTCTTCCTGTATGATCGCTCTAAAGTTCGGGAAGAAGGTGATCTGACCCGCGCTGGCATCTGCTACTACTACCCTGAACACGTAAGGTCTGTCTGTCTGTCTGCCTGTTTGTTCATACAACTCACCCATTAAATCTGCATGCGCGTGTGTGTGTTACAGACTCCGTTGGATCAGCAGGAGCTGATGTGTGGTCAGCTGGCCGGTGTGAGTCGCTGTGTGTCAGAGATTTCTGCGTCTCCTGTCCGTCTGCTCCGTCTGCACAGGAGCAAATATGCCATCCGCATGAGAGACGACTTCCTCTGGGTGTGTGTGAGAAATCCAAACTAACAGGTCCATTAATATGGAGTTGATGATGAACCCCACCCTCACCCCATCTCTCTTTGTCTCTCTCTCTCTCTTTCTCTCTCAGGCTCTGAGCTGTGTAAATGATCTCCCAGATGTCAGTCTGTGTGATTTTCTGGATCAGATCATTGATCTGTTCTGTTTCTATAACGGCTCAGTGCGTCGCAGCTATCAGGTACAAACGCTCATCAGTTATTTAATCACCATCATTACTGACTTTTCAAAGAGTGGAAATAAGCCCCGCCCTGTTCTGTTGAAAGAAGGTACGTCTCACTGCCCGGTGTCTCTGTGCTCCTCCTCCCTGCTGTAGCTCCACACTCGGGAGGAACTGGTTGTACGCTGGGCTCGCTATCTGTTCTACCTGCAGGGCGGCGCTACTGAGCTCCACCACATCTTCACCTGCCTCAGAACTGTCGACTACGCACACGTACTGTACCTAACAAACACTCCTGATCAAAAATATTAACAATAACACAGTTTATTTCTGTTACAAGTCATACGGTGTAAATGCAGTTATCAGTAAATGGGAAATGAATTAAAATTCATACAAAGTATGAATTAGAAAGAACAAATAAGTGTAAGATGAAACACATTTAATGTACAGGAATTAGTGCTCTGTATGATTTATGATTATTTATAACTTAAATAGTCTCTCTCTCTCTCAGATTGATCCGTTGTTGTTGCTGAAGGCTGCTCTGATCCTGCAGGCGTGTCAGCGCTGCCCCCTGGTGTTAGCAGGCTGTATCCTCCACCGCGGCAGGTTTGGAGATCAGTTTTTAAAATATTTATCATGTTCATGAAATAGTCACCTCCCTGTTACACACAAGAACTTCAGGTCAGTTTGCAGTGCTCTGTGTTCAGTGTTTCCCCACTCCCTGTTCCCTACACTGGAGAATTATGCACACTACATAGTACCCTAACATGAGTGTATTAGAACAAAGAGATGTTCACTGTGATCTGCAGGGTTCAGGTTATCAGAGAGTAATCCCCCCCCCCCCATGTCATTTCTATGATGCGCACTACTGTGTTTGCTACCACCTAGCTAAACCACATTTTAGTGTTATTTATTATATAAAAGAGCGTAGTTCTATTAAATTTATGACGAACAATATTTAGATGTGTTTATGTACCTTACAGTAGTATAAAGTGTGTGTGTGTGTGTGTGTGCACGCGCAGCATG
>JAODOF010000001.1:62285279-62295794 GCA_027576175.1 Sciades proops | reverse complement strand
TGTAAATTATTGCATTCCGTTTTTATTTACAATTTGTACTTTGTCCCAACTTTTTTGGAATCGGGGTTGTAAATACACATTTTATAATGTTATTTTATTGCTCTGTATGTTACCACACAGATACCCGAAAGATTAATGTGGATGTTTTATGCCAAAGTCTCAATCATTATTCAGTGAATAACTTCACTTGGACACGACAGACTTAAAACTAAAACTTTTAACGAAATCGAAAAGATCCAAATGCTTGTGCTAACGTTCCGTCTACACTACAGAGTGAGACAGTACTATGTGCGTTACAGTTGTGGAAGAGTCATGATTTATAATCGCACTATTTTGTGTCACCCAGAAGAGGATGTATTTTCTTTGAGACTAGTTTCTTTCTCACACTGTCTCAGAGTTTTACCTCACTACCGTCACCTCTGGCTTCCTCCTTAGGAATCGAAGTCTGGACTTCTGTAAAGCTGCTTTGTGGTGTTTATTAGTAAAACTGCTATATAAATAAAATTAAATTGAATAGCACAAAGCACTATGAAAATTCTGTTGTCAGTTTGAGTGTGATAGTCTCTCCACTCTTCCATTTAATTTTAATGTGTTTTAAACCAAACAGTGAACAGTTCTAATATGAAGAGGCAGACCTACCTGCATCATGTTGTTGTCATCATGCTAACAATAATTGGTATGCTAATAACTGACCCCTGACACGCAGCGCATTAGGTTTGCTGTGTTCTTTCACATGATTTTACTCTTTATTAATGACATTATGTCTGACACATGGACCCTCATGAACACTGTCCTCATGGCACTGAGGGGAAATAAAAACCACCACATTTGCGAGTATGGCTAAAAACATTAGCTAATCATATCTTTTCAATACTTCATTGCCCTGCTGCTAAAACAATACTCAGAGTATTTTAGCAAATCAAACTATAATTAAAAATACATTTTGCACTTCCTGCTCTTCAGTAAAATGCAATAAATCCAAAATCATTCCAAATTAGCGTATTTTTCCCGACTATAAGTGTGTCTAATTTTTTAAAAGAAAAAGAACATCAATATCACAAGCTTGAATACTGACAATGCCACAGGCGTCTGTGGCCAGAAGCCAAATGAGTAACATGGTCCATGCTGTCTGGGTAGGAGGGGCATGTGCTCTCTCCCTTGTCAATCACAGCAACACGAGCCAATCATGGCATCTGTGAGCTCATGAATGTGGAAGAAGGCAGAAGGCATTTCCCTCGGAGTGTGTTGTGCTGCCCCTTGATACACCATGAGCAGCAGTTGGAGAAGATATATATGGCTGGCTTCACGTGTCTTAGAGGAAGCATGTGTTCACCTTCACCCCAATGGCTGGTCGCCCTCATGTGACAGAGATGAGCTGGTGGGAATTAGCACGAGAACAAATTGGAGAGAAAGTGTGGAATAAAAAGCATCAATATAAATGTTTCTTTTTTAGAAAAGTCATTTGAATATCTGAATAAAATTATTCTCTGGGTCAAAATGAGCTTCAAGTGACATTACAACCATCTTTTAAAACTTAAAATACTCATAAAATACTCTCTAGATTAATATTAGACAGTTTGGTACCATGCTAGCTAATAATGGGTGAAATTTTTGTGTTCTTAAAATAAGAAGCCAAGTTTGATAGGAAGATAGTTAAAGCTAATTAAAGTCACATCTGAGTTAAACATAATGTACATGCGACTTCATTTAAAACCTTATAGTCTGGAAAAATACGTTAATTACTATAAATATTAATATTAGTATTTTATAATGTTTCTGAGGTGAATCCCATCTGTGCGCCAATGTTCATTCATATAAAAGATAAAATAAATGTTTCACATGACAATAAAATGTCAGTAAATAAATACATTATTGCTTCCTCAGTAGCCACGCCCATTGTGTGTTTATATTTACACATTCTTAAAAAAAAATCTATCTAAAGCCACTCCACACCTGTCGTGCATCATCACGTGTGTTCACATTAGTTCACTTGAGCTTCTGCAACATCATGTTTACATGCTCTGTTGCCATGGTGATACAGATACATTGACAGAAACATCCTGACACCACACACACACACACACACACACACACACACTCTCTCTAGGCTTTGACCTGCATTAGGAGTCTCAATCTGTGTTATTACACCATCCATCCCTTTTCAACGAAGTGTTTAGGGGTCAGGGTTTAGGACTTTGTTCCAGTACTCACTATCCCTTCATCAGTAGTGTGGGTATGTACCCAAAAGCTCATTCACTAAAGAGGTCACCTAAGCAGCAAGGCTTGGTCCTATTCCACTAAGGTGCCCTTCCTCCCTAAAAAGAGGAGTACGGTTAGGGTTCAGAATTAGGGGTTTGTCAGTCAGTCTTGGGGAATTAAGTTACAAATGTGAGACTACAGTTTAATGCTATGGCTCAGTGATTCACTCCTGAGGGTTTAGTGATTAGGGCTCAGTGATTCACTCTTGATGGTATAGTGACTGGGGCTCAGTGATTCACTCTTGAGTGTTTAGTGATTAGGGCTCAGTGATTTAATCTTGGGGGTTTAGTGATTAGGTGTCAATGATTTACTCTTGAGGGTGTAGTGACTAGGGCTCAGTGATTTACTCTTGGGGGTTTAGTGACTAGGGCTCAGTGATTCACTCCTGAGGGTTTAGTGATTAGAGTTCAGTGATTTACTCTTGAGGGTTTAGTGATTGGGGCTCAGCGGTTTACTCTTGAGGGTTTAGTAATTGGAGCTCAGTGATTCACTCCTGAGGGTTTAGTAGATAGGAATTAAAATCAGGTTTGATGGTTCGTTCACACACACACACACACACACACACACACACACACACACAGTTTAGTGACTGTGTTGGCTAATGAAAAAAATCCCTTTTGGGCAGGTTTCATTTAGCACATTTTTTTTTTTTTACAAACCACACGAATAAAAAGTACACTAAAACTAGTTTCCAGTGAATTTTGTTGTGGCCATTTCCACATTTGCCATTTCTCTGAATTAGTCAGTAAAATGTTAAAGTTTCACTACTCAGAGTTTGTCACTTCACAGTCGCTCAGCAGCAGTGATTCCAGTGTTATTCATGGTGATTTAGATTGACATGCTTTTCTTCTGGTCAGCACCCTTTAAAGCACCCATGTGGTGTCAAGCTCCTCTCTTTTGTTTATGTCCATAAATTCCTTTGCAGCAGCTCATGGGAAGCAGCCAAAGACAAAGGATTTGAGAAACATTCCCACCATGTTGATACCTGTCAGGATGACGCTCCCCCATTAGCAGTGCTGATGGTACAGTCCACGGCTGAATCTATGGGAGAGGACATGGTTGAGTCCACTTTAGAGCAGGGGACTGGATCTGTCACAGTCAGAGGTAATGACCGTATCACAGTTTCATCTAAAATGGCTGGTGAAGGAGGCTCTGAAGGGGTGGAGCCTGACTGAGGGGGCAGGGACTGCAGAGGATCAGAGTCTATAGGAGAGGAAGAGGATGGAGGGGGACAGAATGAAAGTGTGGGTGGAGCTACATTTGTAATGGGTGGGGCTGCAAGTTCAGGAAGATCCACAGATGCACCTACTGGAGACTTGGTGACATCATCATCCGTTTTGGGTGGGGTTTCACTATCTAGAGTGACTGGGGAGGGGCTACTTTGAAGAGTGGGTGGGGTTTCTGAGGCATAAGGTTTCGGGGCATTGACAATGAGATCAGGAAGTGAATCTGTCGCTGTAGGTATCGAGTTGTTAAGATGCCTGAGACTAAGTTTTACAGCATCAAGTTCGTCGCCAGGGTCCTCACCAGGTTCATCATCAAGGGCGATGGTGGATGAGGCAGTGGACTCAACAGTGGACACGGCCACCTCTCGCAGAGGCGTGCCTCTAACATTGGAGTAGTCGCTAGCACGGTTGCTGGCTTGCTCATCATTTGCACGGTCCCGGCCGTGAGGGATGGGTAGCAGGTGAAGTTGTTCAGCACGTTTCTTGTGGGGGGGGAGAAGGGGGTGGCGGGTGTAGCCCTCGCCCTCGGACAGAGACTCTGGGAGGGGTTGGTGGCGCGACTCGGGGAGCAGTAGGATGCAGATGATGCAAATGAGTGTGCAGCAGGCGAAGATCACATGGTGCAGGAAGTAGCCTTTCTGATTGTGCAGCTCCATGATGGGTTCCGTTAGCATCCCAAACCCAGCGCTCGCAAACACCAAACCCAGACCTCCTCCCCTGATCAGCACAACACAGAGATACAGAGACCCAAGTCACTGAGTTATTCACTTTGTGTAACTGTAACATTATTATAAAGCTAAATTTTTTTTTGTCCTAGAGTCCACTTCCACCACTGAGCAGACCATTGTGCAGTCTTTAGGCATTGACCGCTACAGAGTTGCTACGGTAACTATAAATAAACCTGTGCTCTGTTGAACATGCATGAATATCAGTGTTTCCTGTTGGTGCGCTACTGCAAAAACCAGGTGAGGCAGAATATCAGGCAGTTAATTTCACATGTTTACTGTGTGTTGGGTGACATTTATATTTACTCTAGATCTGGTGTTTCTCTGTGGTGATCTGTTATCGTCTGCTCCTGATAAGTTATTAAATTAGTGCATCTCTATTTATTTTTGTAGTCAGTTCAAACTGTCAAAAATGACTGCTACTGTGTTACAGTTGTCACTAAATGACTTATACAGTCAGTAATTATACACCCAATTAGTGTTTTTAAGGCAGGTGAAAAATAGTGATAAAGTAACACACACCAGTAGAGGGAGGTCTAACCTCACCACCCTCACTACACGCACTGCAGAAAAGATCAGCTGACCTGTGCTTCAGCCTTTGGGGGGTGTGCGCGCAGCTCAATTTGGGCCTCAATTTAGTGAAGAAAAATAAGTCACTTAAAATGTCCAACTTTTGTTAAGTTTTAAGTCTGAGCTTTTTTTTTACTTTTAATGTTTTATTTGATACTGCAGTGATCGAGTTGATTTACTGATAATAACATTGTTAGGTATCGTACAGATTATTTATACATTTTATTATGTTCAAGGTTTAATTCAAAGAAAATAGATTTTAAAAGACATAAATATTAAATGTTGTGATGTCTGTTTATTCTGTAGCCACACAGAGAGAAATTCAGGTCTGATCAGAGGTTATTCAAAACCCATGTTTATGCTGACTTTTCATTTCAACATTTATGATTAGACTTAATGATTATGAATATAAAAAAGTCAGAATGTAAAATATAAAAAAGATTCTTGCCAAATATCACAAGAGCAAATTTAATAATGAATAAATTTTCCCCTTCAGCACATTAGTGATGGTATGTTCCAGCATGCTGCGTGCAGTGTGGGCCAGCTCACCTGATCACAGTGGGGGTGATCTCTGCACAGAAAAAGATGCTCAGTAGAGTGACAGCCTGCGAGGAGAACATGCCAATGATGGAGAATGCCGCGTGGAAGGCTGACTGGGTGTCTGTTTCTGTAGAGTCAAAAAGACAGACAGACAGACAGAGACAGGTAGTTAAATGAAGAAGATTAGCCTGAAAGAAGCCACACCAATATGCTAATACTTGGGTCTAGAAATACAGGGTGTCCCAGAAGTTAGGGGGTGTATTGATCTACGTTTATTATTCCAGAGTGCCCTCTAACTTCTGGGACACCCTGTATTTGGACAATGACATTATTTTAGCTGTCCACCACAGTACATTAGGGTTGAAATGAAATAAAAAAAAAAAAAAAAAGCAGTTTTAGATTTAATCTGAGGGTATTTATATCCAAGTCAGGTGAACATTGTAGGAATTATAACACTTTATATGTAGCGCCTCCCCTTTTAAGGGACCAAAAGTATTTGGACAAACTAACAATCGGAAATTAAATTGTAATTTTTAACATATGGTTGTAAACCTTTTGTAGTTCGTCTGAAGCCAGATGCTGGGTTTCTTCCTTGGTGATTATCTGATGGGTCTTAACTGCATTTTGTCTTCAGTTTTGCCTTCAATATGTCCATGGAATATGGTTCCAGAACTGTACAGGATTTTTAGATGCTTTTGCCAAACTCTAATCTATTCTTCCTGTTTTGGAGGTTTGCCGATGGTGTACATCTTGAGGTAAACTCTTTGTATTTACTCTGGTTAATATTCATCATTTAATTTCAACTTCAATATACTATGGTAGACAATGTCTAAATATTTCTCTCAGTGTTGAAAAATGATTGACATCACTATATGTATATAATCCATTCTGGAAGAGAAGACACAGCCTGGAACCTTCACCCAAGAGGTTCTACCCCAAAAACATAAACTTTAACCCAGTATCTTCATTACAAAGTATGTTCTTTTTACTTTGAGGACTTGAGTGTTTTTTTCTGAATGTTAGAACAGACTGGATTTAAAATATAAAAACTCAGGTGAACGGATTGAAAAGAGGTGTGTGTGTGTGTGTGTACACATGTGCAACATACCAATCTTAAGCTGGGCACTATATTTTCCAATCACTGAACCCAACAGGAACACACCGGAAAAGAAAGAAACACACAGATGGATCAAACACATTAGTGTATAATTACCACACAATATTTTGTTTGTGTGTTACTTATTGTTCTTTATAATTTATGCATAATTAATTAGTTCCCATTTGTCCTATTTCTATTCATCTGTCTGCTATGAACACTTCCTGATTTGTATTTATTTTGATTCTCTCTACTTCCTGGATTCTCCAGCTCCTGTCCCACCTCCTGCCTTGTCCAAAACCACTGGTGCACCTGTGACTCCAAAGAACCCTGCTGAGCCACTGACCCTGTTCATTCAGAAGCCTCTGACCTTACAACACCACCCTAGAACCTTGCTTAGCTTCCAACTCCTGAGAACCCTACTCGCCAGAAAACCCCAATGGGACTACTAGCACTGATAAGCCACAGAACAAGCTCAAGTAACTTCTTATTTCCTCACTCCTCTCCATTTTCTCTTCTTGCCTGATGTAATGTTGGTGCCTGATCCTGACCTACTTTTATTTGTGTGTGTACTTTTGCCCTCTGGACCTGTCTAATGAAACCTCTCTACTGTCTCACTCTGCTACTGTGGATGGTTCCACATGGATACACTAAAGATGCATGTACTTTCCAAAATCTGTTTGTATTTGTTCCTAAATGTTTAATCTCACTTGTGTATTGTTAACTTGTATTTAGGAACTGCTTCTGTAATCATAAAGATTCCTGTGCTCATTCCAGGACATCCCAGGGTCATACCGAATTAGAACCCTGTACTCTGATGACCCCCCCAAGAACCCTAGACAGTCAGCAACCCCTGAAGATTTTGCTTGACTTGACGCCCAAGAACCCTGTAGAGTCAGCAACCCCTGAAGACCCTGCTTGACTGATGACCCCCAAGAACCCTAGACAGTCAGCAACCCCTGAAGACCCTGCTTGAATGATGACCCCCCAATAACCCTGTAGTCAGCAACCCCTGAAGTCCGTGCTTGACTGATGACCACCAAGAACCCTGTACAGTCAGCAACCCCTGAAGATCCTGCTTGACTGATGACCCAAAGAACCCTGTACAGAAGGAGTCAGCAACCACTGAAAACCCTGCTTGACTGACAATGCCCAAATTGACAAATCCCAAGATCATCTGTCCAACAGACAAGCTCAGCAAATCTTGCATTGTTAGTGAACTCTAAAATCCTTGTTACACTGATGACCCCCAAGAACCCCACTCAGTAAATGATTCCCAGAGAACCCTTCCCCAAAGTGGAGTCAGCTGACAAGCTCTAATATGCCAAGCTCTGATACTTTACAGCTCAACACTGCACACCCTGCTACATCAATGATCTTGGTTCATGACGTCCCCCTTAAACCCTGCTCAGTCACAAACACTCAGCCAACAACCCTTTATAACTGGCTATCTGATAAAACCCAAATTCCCCTGAGAACCCTGTTCCAAAAAACAGCCCTAAGAACAAACCCAAAGAATCTTGCTCTGTTAACGACACCTGAGACCCCTGCTCAGATACTTACTGTGTTGAACAACCAATTGCGAACAGCTGCCTAAAAATCCATGTTCTGCACTTCTGGATCTGATTGGCTTGATCTGACTGAGGCAGATGAACCACCTTGACGTTGGTGAAGGAACATAGCGTTTGATCTCCAAACCCTGTCTCAGTGGTGAGTAAGCCATTCTTTGCTAACAGTTTTATTACTCAAGCCTTCAGAGGAATTTATTGTGGTGTGATCCCTGTGGAACCAACCTTACCTACTGATGGCTCAGTGGTTTTGGTTTGTAGAACTACTGCTATTAGTTCTTTTAGCATCCTTGCTTCTTTCCTGTTGGTGCCAAAGCATCTGATATTGGATGTCTTTGATCAAACCTTGGGGTTTAGTGTATGACACTGATTTTTTTAGGTCAGTTTCAGAGTTCCTGCTCCTAGATAAGCATTAGCTTCTGTCTTCACTAATGTGTCTTAAACACCCTCTGTTGAAGTCTATATTCTATTCAATTCAATTTTATCTGTATAACACTTTAAATAATGGACATTTTCGCATAGCAGTTTTATAAAAATTGGGTATAAAATTGAAATTTATCCCTAATGATCAAGCCTAAGGTGACGGTGGTGAGGAAAAACTCCCTGAGATGACATGAGGAAGAAACCTTGAGAGGAACCAGACTCAAAAGGGAACCCGTCCTCATCTGGGTGACATCAGATAGTGCAACTTATAAATAATGTATATTCTGTAACTGTATAACTTTTTTAAACTATAGAGTATTGTGTGTGTGTGTGTGTGTGTGTGCGTGCTCACAGTTGAGCAGGCCCAGCTGCAGTAACGATGCCAGTGCAGTGACAATCATGAACATTAGCAAACCCCCCCGACGTCCCATAATTCCCACTGCTGGACACAGTGCAAGGCCTGTTGCCACGGTGATTCCCGCCATCGTATAATATTCAGCATAGAAGTTATGAAACATGGTGACACGCTCATTATCCATCATACTGCGTGCAAAACAGTGATGGATCCCATAACCAGTTAACCTGGAGAAAGTGAGACAGTGAGAGAAAGAGAGAGACAGTGTTAAACATATCTTGGCTGTGTTGGAAAAAATTGCATTATGGGTATTCAAGTGCATTAAAGGTACAGAAGGTATGTAGAAGATATAGGGATATTTACGAGTTGACACACAGGACCACAATGTTCTTCCACAGGTTTCTTGTGCCTACCATCTTCACTATACATGTCTTCTTTGGTGGCTTCTCCAAAACCCTGTTCAGCTCTGAAACACACACCCACATGCACACACAGTCACAGAGTCTACAGTAGTGTTATAAATATACTTTTAGGCATTAGCATATTGGCAGAGTTCATTAGCATTACATATTGGTGAACTAAGATCATATAACAGATGCTGAAGTACTGTTGTGGTTTTAGCCTATTCTTAGTATTAGCATGTGTCCAGGTGAGGCTGTGTACAGGTGATGTTTATATGTGTTCAGCTGAGGGTGCGTACCCATGTCCAGGTGAGGGTGTGTACGTGTGATCAGTTTGTGTGTCCAGGTGAGGGTGTGTACCCGTGTCAGGGTGAGGGTGTGTACCTGTGATTAGTTTGTGTGTCTAGGTGAGGGTGTGTACCTGTGATCAGTCTGTGTGTCCAGGTGAGGGTGTGTACCTGTGTCCAGATGAGGGTGTATACTTGTGATCAGTCTGTGTGTCCAGGTGAGGGTGTGTACCTATGATCAGTCTGTGTGTCCAGGTTAGAGTATATACCTGTGATGAGCTCGTGTGTGCCCACAATTGCACTGTTCTTCTTAGCGATGCGCTCAATAAGCCATTTGGAGCGAGTGTACTGCTGTGTCGCTAACAACCAGCGCAGAGACTCTGGAAATAACCTGACCCCACACACACACACACACACACACACACACACACACACACATAATGTTTCACACAATCAACAAATGGAACATACATGATAGTAAAAGACAGCAAGACAGATGGACACAGACAAACCGACACGCAGAAAGAGAAGCAGACAGATTGACAGGAAGGTGGACAGACAGGCAGACAGACAGATAGGCAGTCTGACCATATGTATGACAGCATTAGTGTCAGGGGGCAGATGATGACGACTTGCAGGATCTTCCAATCAGAGCACACGGCAGCAAGCCCTGGCATTAACAACTGCCCTGCTAACATCACAAAGGTAGCAACCATTGTCATGGAGAAACGCCAGCCGGGCAGGCACAGCTCGATTCCTGAAAGTGCGCGCACACACACACACACACACACACACACACACACACACACACATAGTGGCATCAGTATTAGTAACTTTCCTGAACTTTCTCTGAGATGCTCTGTGTGTGTGTGTGTGCGTGCGTGCGTGCTAGCATTAAATTATGCGTTTGTGCTAGCATGGTGTATATATTTGTGCAAGAATTAAGTGTGTCCCAAACATCTTTACCACATTAACAGATGACTAACTGATGATTAAACTCACCTTTTTACTTGACATTAGACCTGTTATAGCATCAGAGCTCCCTAATGTGTGTGCATGTGTGTG
>JAODOF010000001.1:61969535-61981216 GCA_027576175.1 Sciades proops | reverse complement strand
GCCGGCCACGGGGCTCGAACCCGGACCTTCTTGCTGTGAGGCGACAGCGCTAACCACTACACCACCGTGCCGCCCGTCTTGGCTAGTTAAATCCCTGAAATTTATCTTCACTCGCACATTCTGCTCTCTGTTTAATGATGGTTATATTGACCAGTAATGTCTTTCCTTTTTTCATAAGACTATGATCCTGATGGGTGATATAATGGTACATAATATCTCTATTCTTTCATAAAGTAGTCTAAACCAGTGATGTAATGCTTCATCACCCATTTACGTTACTCTGTCATACATAGATAACTTCATCAATCACATCATCTTCATCCACTCACATAGCTACAACACACTCTTGAATGTGAATATATACTCATGTTTGTCTTTTATTAAACTGAGAAACATCTCTGAACAGCTGTGTCTGTGTCAGTTGCTCCCGGACTGATCCATAAGGTAAAATCTCCTAGGTGGCAGAGGTCTACATTCCAAGATCATACTTTGTCAATTCAACCTCCTTCAGTAGAGACAGATCAAAACCTATCTTTTTTGGGGGGCTCGTCCGGGATGTCCACGTGGAAGGTAAGAGATTTTTTTTTTTTAAGTACCCTGGGTTCTCTTCTTCCATCTGGAGATCTGACATTTACTTATCCCAATTCCACATCGTATAAATAGTCCTATGGCATTTCCCAGGGCCGACTGGGTGAAATAGATCTGGTTATCCCAATTACACATGTACGTGAATTGTATAAATAATCCAAATAGTCCTTTGGTGTTTCCTAGGGCTGACTGGAAGGGACTATTATTTTGATTTCTCCGATTTTGATTTGTCTGATTTGCCAAAGTTATCCTCATCTCCAAGTGTTTCTGGGAATAAGAGGGTCGTTGACTCTTACTCAACCACGCATATCCTAAAACTGTCATATACTGTGTGGGTATGGTCTTAGTGTTCCCAGAAACAGGTTAAGAGATTTATACACTCCAATCTGAGAATTATTTCTCAATACTATAATTTGTTGAAGTTTTACCTCATTCCGCTGGGGAAATTCTCCTCTTTTTGTGTTTTATGTGTCAAGATGGGTGGAAGTGGTCAGTCTAAGAGTAAACATAAGACTCCAAATCAATTTATGTATGACAAGGGCTTTGGCTATTTTGTACAACCTTTCACTGATAATTTAGCTTGATGGACGGAGAGTCAACTTATACTAAGGAACGTATGATGAGAGCTATTTGTTAAGCGCTGGTTTGATGTAAATGATAAGCTACCATGGCTGTGCTTGTACAAAAAAAAAAAAAACCTGGTAACAATGACAGAGAAGAGAGTAACAAAAAGTGTGAAATTAACCAAATCTGCGTTGGTGGTGTGCCCATCTGTCCCTGTATCGTCTGTAAATGCACACGGAAGGCTTCAGCTCTGCCATGCTATGAATCTGTAAGTCATGCTCAGCTCACCATGCCTCCACAGACACATGCAGAAGCAGTGAGCACTCTCGCTGCAGTTACAATTAGTCCTGCCTCTGAGCTGACTCTCCCTTTTGAAAAGAATGCAAATATTGTACCTGTCTGCTCCAGGTGAGCCGTGATGTATTTCGCGGCCACATGATACACGGCCACATGATACACGACCTAACCCAGCATTTCCTTTCGTGGTTATGAGAGAGGAGTATCACATTTCACCACCCCAACTATCTGACATTAATGCTATTATCCAAGCACCTCCTTGCCTGAAAGAAGTACATACCTTTTGTGATTCATTGCGCTCTCACACTTGTAGGTGTTGGCTATCTGTTGGTACTCACAGTAAAGGATACATCAAGGGGCAGAGCCTTTTCTTACAAAGCCCCACAGTTATGGAACAGCCTTCCAAGTAGTGCTTGGGACTCAGACACAGTCTCAGTGTTTAAGTCTTGGCTGAAAACATATTTGTTTAATCAAGCCTTTTGTTAATGAGGTGACCACCATGACCATCGGCCGCCCAACCATCACTGCTTGACAGCCCTGGATCTCCAACAACACCCTCCTCATCATCAAAGAACATTGTGCTGCCCACCTTCTCAGTGATATGCCCGAGTATCGTCAACTGAACACAGCCTGTAATGTCATAAAGATTGACCACGAGAGATACTGGGATATTGAGGCTGCAAGGCTGGAAGATGCCGCCCACCGCAATGATCAGAGACTGGTCTACCGCCTCCTGTGTGATGCTTGTAGTGGCCCTCACAGAAAGGTCACCCATGTGAAGTCCAAAGATGGCAACATCATTACTACCAAACACACCTGCCTTGCTTGGTGAGTCGAGCACTTTCGGAAGCACTTCCAGCGACCTCCCCCACCACCCAACCCAGACCTTCACGTTGCTGCCACCTCCACTATCGATTACAACCATGACTACCACACTAATGTGGTCTGTGGACACAAGGTAGCGAAAGCCCTCCACAAGCTCAAGAACAACAAATCCCCAGGCATCTGCAGCATCACCAATGAAGTCCTCAAGAAGGGTGGGGACTGCATGATTGGCTGGCTGGCTGCCATCATAAACCATGTGTGGGTGACGGAGGAGCTACCAGATGACTGGCGACGAGGTGTTATCCTCTTGTTTTGGAAGAGGAAAGGCAACCATCTTGTATGTGACAACAACCGAGCAATCACTTTACTTTCCATACCAGCCAAACTCTTCACTTGAATCCTCCTTGACCGTACCCTCCCTGCCATCAGATCCAGATGCCGCTCTCAACAGGCAGGATTCATGCCCGGCCAATCAACTACTGACCACATCTCTGCTTTGCGGCTCCTCACCGAAAAGTTCCGCAAGAATCATCACTTTTTTTTTTTAATTGCCTTTATTGACCTCAAGGCCGCCTTTGACACTGTTGAACGATCTACCATGTGGAATATCCTCCACACCTTAGCCCTCCCACTGAAACTAATCACACTCTTCATGATGCTCTACAATGTTGCTGAGAGCTGTGCTCAGATCAACGGTAAGGATTCTGACTGGTTCCCAATTTCTACTGGAGTTCACCAGGGCTGTGTGGCCACCCCCGACCTGTTCAACTGCATCATAGGTCACCTGATGACTGCAGTCTGCGACCATTTCCCAGGTGTCCAGCTTGGAGACTACCACCTGACGGACTTGGATTATGCAGACGACACCAATTTGTTCTACTGCTCATTAGCAGAATTTAAGGGAGCACATCATGCTTTCGATGAGGAGGCATCCAGGCTTGGGCTATGTGTCAACTGGTCCAAGACCAAGCTGATGCATATAGGTGACGGTCCTGACCCACCACCAATCATCACTGACACCGATCACATCGAGTCCGTCACATCATTTGTTTACCAGGGATCGTAAGTCACCAACAATGGCTACCTCCTCACTAAGATCAATAGGCGACATGGACTGGCAGTGGGCATCATGAGAAGCCTCTGGAGACCACTCTGGAGACGATATGACATCTCCCGATGCACCAAGCTACAGGTCTACAACGCTGTAGTTTTATCTGTGCTGCTCTATGGCACTGAGACCTGGCTTCTAAGCAAGACTTTGGCCACCTGTGTTCTCGGCTTCGGGACCCATGCCCTCAGGACCATTGAGGGGGTGCGTTGGTATGACTGTGTCTCCAACAAGGAGCTCCGCCAAAGGCCTAACCAACCAAATATCTGCCACACCATCACACAACGCCGTGTTCGTTGGCTTGGATATGTCCTGCGCCGCACAGACAACCACCCCATAAGAGCCATTTATGAGTTTGATCTGCCAGCGGTGGAATGGAGACGCCCTCATCACTGACCACACAGTTGTTGGAACGATGTCATTCGTCAAGCCCTCCAGCAGATCAATTTGAGGCTGGAGGATGTTCCTGCACTCAGCCAAGACTGTGAGAGATGGCAGAGTTTGGTGGCACTCGTGGGCTTAACACCATGCTGGCATGAGTTTTAAGAGGAGGAGGTAGAAGCCTTTTGGTCATAGGTTTTTTTAATCAATAAAGGAGGAAAACTTGTATCAATTAAATTATCTTACAGACAGACAGAAAGACAAACAGACATCCAATGTCTAATGTCCTTTACACATTCCTCAGTTTTATTAAAATTATGTCTCTCATCTGGCTTTGCTGAAACATACAGCTGTGTGTCATCAGCATAACAGTGGAAGCTAAAACCAAGCTCCCGAATAATATTACCCAGAGGTAACATATATAAAGAAAAAAGCAATGGGCCTAAGACAAAACCTTGTAGAACACCAAACTTTACTTTAGTATGCAAACAGACAGGCAGGCAGTATGTACCTGTTCCAGGTTTTGAAAGCGTTACTGGCTCGTTTGAAGAGATATCCTTCCATCATCACTCCATCCTCACAGTCCACACTGACCTGCAGCCCACAGTCCTCAGAAGACAAGTCCTACACACACAAAACATTTGCTCTTACTGAGAGACAGAGACTTATGCCCCTTTTCCACAGCCTATTCAAGGCAGGAATCTTATGCCTTTATTCTGCCTTACATTCTGTATAAAACATCTGAATGTGGAATGAGGAGTTTCTCTCTCTCTCTCTCTCTCTCTCTCTTATTTTGGCAAAGAAAATGAAGTAGGAAGCGATTTGAAGCAGAAAGCCATGCAGACCTTAGACACTGTAGATGGAAACGTTTAAATTCATGCTGATCTTAGAAAGAAGAAAGTCAAAAACGAATTTCAGTGTCAAAAACATCACACCCCTGTCCCACCGTGCCGTCTGTCCCTTTTACACAGACATCAATTCCGGCTTTGTTACTACCAATCGTTCAGCTCAGAGGAGGAACAGCACACACCTCGTTCCACATTCAGATGTTTTATACAGAACACAAGGCAAAATAAAGGTTTGTTCAGAGTTCCCACCTTGAACAGACTGTGGGAAAGGGGCTAGAGAAAGACAGAGATGGAGAGAGAGGTCTTACCTGAAGTGCAGCCTGTAGCAGGATGACCATGAAATCAAAAAGAAAAAGAACATTAGTTTAAACACAGATTACAACAGCAGAATTACCATAATAATTAAGTATGAGTGTGTGTGTACCTGCTGTTGGATGGCTGAGTGTTTCTGCTCCATGTCTCTTTTCTCCTTTGCCGAGTCAACAACCAGCTGATCCAGCTGACAGACAGAGATGAGATCAGACATTTACAGGAAGTAGTAATGTACACGTGTACATTTTGCTGGCTACAGGTTTTACGTGTAAGATGTTTTTATCAGGTTACTGTAGTGTATTCGGATGTATTGGATGTAGATAATGTGCTTTGTGATGCATGTGCCTGCTTGCCTGTGTGCATCCTGTAGCCATAGTTGCTGTCTATCCAGCTTGTTGCGATTGTAGTGGTAGCGGATCTCACCTCTCAGTTTCAGCCTGTCACATCGTGGATCATTGTACCTGGTCTAGGCTCTGCGCAAGCAGGCTGGAAAAGGGAAATTATAGTACCCTGACCAGCTCTACATCAAGTCAACCTCACCTCTACATGGTGCATCCTGGGACCTTCAGTTGTTTAACTGGTGTTAAAGAGGCTCTGGTGGGGGAAGCCCCCTTAAATCTCACCCTGCATGGCCCATCGATGTGTGGACATGCCCTGGGGGTGAGGTAACTGTTGGACCAGTCATGGCTAAAATGGCAAGACTGATGCTGCCGACGGTTATACAAACCTCCTGGCTACATGAGCGGTAGCCCTATCTCACGGAGGGTCAGGATGGCGGGCAATGACAGACTGTTATACTGGCTGAATGGCAATGTTTATCATACTGGAATGACTCGGCAACTCCATTGCAACCAAAGGATCCCAGCGTTGTTGCAGTACCCATCTGTGTCACAGTCCCAGGGATCTCGAGGCCAAATGCACATGGTTCTGGATTTCACAACCAGTTCTGCTACTCACATGAGCAGTTACTCCTTCATGCTGTTTTCACGCAACCTTTCTGCAAGTCCAGGAGCAATGAGAGAGGGGTGACGGGGACAGGTGAGATGAACACTGGCAGTCCTTTGTCCCAAACCTGCATCCTGGCACTGGTGGCATGATGGTCTTTCTTCTCATGAACCGGAGGCAGCATGGAAGTTCAGGCCGACCACCACGACTGAGCGGGCCTATTTAGGATCAGTGCCACTCACCCTGAATAGGGAGGGGCCTGGAAAAGGTGGCTCAAAAATTGCCTGCCTCAATCAACACGGTTGGGTAACCACGCCTTTCATGTTCATCCTCTTGTGGTCGAAATCAATGAAATAAATCTCTTCAAAAACTTCTTGTCCTTGGAATTTGGAATGTTCTAACCCTCATCAACACCAAAAACAGCAATTGACCAGAATGAATAACTGCTTTGGACATCGCTGCCATCTGCGAGACTTGCGTTGCAGATGAGGGCCAACGAGTAGAAGCAGGATCAGGATACACCTTCTTCTGAAAGGGAAGGTCTGCTGAAGAACGCAGATTACATGGGGTTGGATTTGCCATCAAAACCAATCTCGTTTCATCACTAAATATCCTGCCAACTGGAATCGACGAACACATCATGACCCTTAGACTGCCATTGGAAGTAAGAAACCATATCACTCTCCTCAGTGTCTAGGCTCCACCACTTGATGATGAGGCCAAGGAATCCTTCTACCAAACTCTATGGCAAACCCTTCAATCTGTACCTAAAGATGACAAACTCTTCATTCTTGGCGATTTCAACGCCTAGGTGGGGAGGAGCTATCAACGGTGGAAAGACATCATTGGAAAGGAGGGAGTAGGAAATGTAAACTCCAATGGGCTCCTTCTCCTAGATCTGTACAGTCTGAAATGGGCCTTCTGCTTACCAATACTACCTTCCAACTTAAGAACAAACACAAAACTTCCTGGATGCACCCCCATTCCTGTCATTGGCATCTCATCGATTACATCACGCAAACCAGAGATCCAGCTGATGTTAACATCACTAGAGCAATGAAGGTGCAGATGACTGTTGGACTGACCACCATCTCATCATCTCAAAGGTCAACCTTCGGCTCAAGCCACACCCTCGACCGTCCCACCAACAACCACCCAGGAAGAAGCTCAATGTCCAACTATTAAAAGATCCAGTCCATCAAGCAAAATTCTCCCAAAACCTGGAAGAAAAGCTTTCCAAAAATCCTCCTCCCTCATCCAGCTCCACCATAGAGAAACACTGGAAAGCTCTTAAAGAACCAACGATGGCCACCTGTGAAGAAGTTCTTGGTTTCATGACCCGAAAACACCAGGACTGGTTCAATGAGAACGACACTGAAATCACGACCCTCCTCAATGAAAAACCCAACTTCGATGGTCTGGCCATGTGGTCGGGATGAGTGACACAAGGCTCCCAAAACAAGTCTTCTACAGGGAGCTTCTGATCGGCTTGAGGCACTGTGGATTCCCACTTAAGAGGTTCAAGGACACTCTCAAGGCAAACCTCTCAAACACTCTCAAGGCAGAAAGGAAAGACTGGCTACCGGCGATGAGAGGGGACCTACCATCCAATCCCCTCGATGCCCAAGAAAGCTCCATTCTCATCTCAGCCTGCTCAGTTATCTGCGGGCACATGAGAGGAAGGAGAGAAGATTTTAAAGGAGATCCATCCATGTTAACGAGGGAACCGATAACAACTGTACTGTAGGATGATGCTATAGTTCCTCCTCTTCATGTTTGCACAGTTTGCATTGTGTTTTGCTTTCATCATTAACTGTGAAATACATCCAGGTCTCGGTCACTTGTGTCATTTGTTTATTTGCAGAACAACTTGTACTAGGATTATGGCATATGGTATCACCTGCTATCAGATTATATCAGACAAGTAAATGAGCAGCGTATTGGACTTCAGCAGTGATGTATTCCTCCTCAAAATGGACCCATCCTCGACACTGACAAGCTTCTGAGATGAAGGTACACACAGTGTGTGTGTGTGTGTGTGTGTGTGTGTGTGTACCTGTCCCCCAAGCTGCTTCATCAGTGGCTGTAGATCACTGAACAGTGTGTATCCCTGCTGGAAGAAGCTCAGGTTGGAGTTCATGAACGACAGCATCTGAAAAATACAGAATCACAGACTCAATAGAATCCCAAATGGTTTTAAATCACAGACCTCGTCAATAATTTGCTGTTACATTAAATCTGTTTATTTATGAAGACTTAATTCATACCGATTTGAGAATCTCCAATCTTTTCTTGGACTGAAGAACATTGATCTGAAACACAAAAGATGTTTTTGTTGATATAACCCCATGTGACTTCGTGTGACCCTGTGTGACCTCACTGACCTGCAGGACGTAGTCGAGGGCGATGTGACGGAAGCACTTCCGGGTTGTACTGAGGATGTTGGTGGCCTCATCCACTTCATGTGGCTTGTTCCGGGGAACCTGAGCGTTTTTCACCAATGCCACTTCCTTCTCCTCACTCGCTTTATCAAACTGTTTCTTCACCTCCTTAAACTTCCTCAGATCCCTGACATGGAAAAATGTCCACATGGCATTGAGCTCAAACTCTCACACAACCAGGCGACTGACAAAACAACACCACTCACTCTTTTATGAAGGTCTGAAGCTGTGACCTGACAGAGTGCTGCGCTTGGTCAAATAAGATCTACGAGGAAAAGAAAAAGCAGTGTGTTCCAGATGCAATGTGGCAATACTCCCATACACACGCCGCACTGGTGTTCATGAAAGGTAATGGACAAACACACTCACTGTGTGGTAGTTATTCATCTCCTGCAGTGTCTCAGCAAAAGCAGCTAAACTGGACTGAGGAGAAGAAACAGAGATGATATCAGGACATCACACACTAACAATGCTGTGCACAGACTGGAAATAAATTTAGCTATAAAAACAGATGGTGTTTTATTCCTCTGATTCGTCCGCCTGCACATGATGCTGATGATCTTCTAGCATGTTAGCCTACATTCTAATCCCCCTGTGCTACAAGTGTCCACTCCTCTACACAGATGACACACACTTTCATTATGAGTGGGACACCAGGGGGCGCTGTGTGAATTGACCTGTGGTTCTTACCCCGATGACATCATCTCTGCTGGACTGCAGCGCTAAATCTCGGATCCCGTTAATAAACTGTCTGTTGGCGTGACTGTAAACTCGACCGGCGTCGATCATCCCGATACTCAGCTTAACTAACTGTAACACACACACACACACACAATCCATATCAAACTCGCCTCAACCACTGAACTTCAAGTTAGATGATATATTGCAAAATTACACACAGATATATCTACAGATTTCATGAATACACATTATGACTTCATAACCTTGATTTACTATTTTATGACTACATGATTATGAGTACAGTGATATTAATTCATCTTGATTTTTCCATGATTAAGAAAAGATTTCAGAGTTTTGAGCCATAAGCTACTATTCTCTAGCTACGTGACATTATCCATCGTTTTAATCAAAGTAATGTATGTATAAGCAGCTAATGTAATGTACAAATTGAAAATATAAACACCAGTCAACATTTACACTCAACACAAACTGTTTTTAAGGAAAATACCACTGCTCTCCATGATGTTCCTCTCACTCTGATATCTGTCATAAGTTACACATGTGAATGGAGAAGGAAGGAGAGACTGACTAACCTTACCAAGCTAGTTCTAGTGTTCTCGAAGGTCGTACAGTCAATAAATTACTGTATTATGAAATGGAGCTCGTGTTAGCTGCCTTGGTTTGTGCTGTCACTTCTTCATCCTCATGAACCAAACGCTTTTATTTATCACTAGATAACTCCAATAAAACACATTTATCAGAAGGAAAAATATTGGGAGCAATATCACAGTCAGCTGAACTTATAAAAATGACAGCACTATTCCGGAAAATAATTTGTGGGGATGTAATTTAAAATAGAATTTACCCAAGGTCTGATTCAGTAACGTGTTAAAAACTCTACCGCACCCAGCCACTAGATGGAATCAGAGATACTTTCCCTTCTCTTCTGAATGTCTGCTTTGATGTCCACCCATATATACAGTCACTGATCGAGATGATAGTGAAAAACTCCATCTCAGATGCTTCTACTTGAGAAAAATCTGGCAACCTTGGAGGTGTGACCTACACGCAGGTGATTTTAATAATCTGAATGTGGAGCTCAGAAAATCCACTTAAGCACCGGCATAACCCGACTCTGAATACCGGGAACTTTCACCATGTAAATACTGGCGCAAACTTTAGATTTACAGCGCCTGCCACAATTATTTGCCTCCTTGTAAAGTTTAGTAAAACAGGTTGGAAAAAAAAATCCGCCTTTTGGTGAAGTCGCTTCATCTCACAATGAAAAATCCAACCTTTAATTTAAATAAATTTATTCAGAGAAAAAGGTGGATATTTTTCTAACCTTTACCAGGGTGCCAATAATTGTGGAGGGCACCGTAAGTCACCAACTCTGAAAAACTCTTCAGTTCATCATCATCATACTNNNCAAAGTTGAGAAGGTACATGAACAGTGTTCATATCTTAGTGAAGCTGGTGATAACGCAAAATGAAGCTCAATACAGAAAGAGAAGCTGCTGAGGTTTATAATTATGATTAAAACGTTCAGCAAGGAGAAATAAAACAGATAAAACAATGACAACGGTTAAACAATTATTGAGACAGAAAAAAGTATAATTCATCATCAGTACTCACCTTGTCCAGTTTGGATTCCAGCTCTCCAACATCCCCCTCTACATCTTCTACAGCAGCCCTGCACATCATCATCATCGTTATCATCAAAATCATCATTACCATCATTATCATCATTACCATCACTATCCTCATCTCCATCATTATCATGATCTTCACCACCATTATTATCATCACCATCATCATCATCTTCAACACCATGACCACCACCACCATTATAATCATCATCACCAGCACCATTCATCAGCATGATGATCTTCACCATCACCATCATTATTACCATTAGTATCATCATCATCACCTTCACTATCAAGATCATGATAATCATCACCATCCTCTTCCTCGAAGTGTTTCAGTAATGTAGTGTTTATATTATTGTTCCCATGATTACATTCCATCACGGCTCCACAGCTGTCCTGAGTGACCACTGCCATCACATTCTGGAGTTACAGAGAATAACACTGCCAACCAATCAGAAATTAGCATTTTTCATGACCATGACAGAACAATAAATGAAGAACCTGTTTTATGATACTGAAGAACCGGCTTTACCTCATCCTTCACTTCAACACAGAGAATTAAAAAATGAACCAAAAAGGTTTTGTAAATGGAGACACAAAGTTCAAAAACGACCGATTGTTTTTTTTTTTGTCTTCATTCCATACGTTAATCCTTCAGTATTGGTACAAAGCACACACTGTAACACATCGTCATAGTGATGTACGCTAATAAATTAACAAAAAATAAATAAATAAATGAATAAATGGCACATGTGGTGTGTATTTAACCCTTTCACAGTGTGAGCTGATGTTCTAAGAGTCGCCTCATTTCTCACTCAGTCACTTACATTTTCACCCTGATACAGACCAGCACTAAACATCACCACCTTCCTGTCTTCTTCCACCTGAAGTGCAGAGTATTAATCACACTGAGCCACTGTTAACCCACAGCACCATCAGACTACACCAGTCTCCTGCAGGAACCCATTAAACCCATCAGACTCCACCAGTCTCCCGCAGGACCCCATTAAACCCATCAGACTCCACCAGTCTCCCGCAG
>JAODOF010000001.1:61322815-61333041 GCA_027576175.1 Sciades proops | reverse complement strand
CATAGTCAGCTGGGATAGGCTCCAGCTTGCCTGCGACCCTGTACAGGATAAGCGGCTACAGATAATGGATGGATATACTGAGGATATTACACAGTGGTGTGAAGATATGAAGTTTATCTTTGAGTGGTGAACATATTCACAAGTGAGCGAAGCAAATGAGAGAGATATTTTTCAACACAAGAAGATCTTGTTCTTTATATTATATTATATGGACACACACACACACAAAAATGCAAGTTAATCAAAATATTTTTAATTTTGAACCAGTTTGTCATTTTGACAATGCACGTCTAGTCAGCAGGAAAATACTAGGAGTAATGTCGTTGCAGTGAAATATTGGGGATTATTATAGATATAGGACACTTTTTGATGGAATAAAAACATGTATTATATTCCCTTCTAGTAGCTTCATTAATTTGATTTGATAGCATGCAATATTGTTAGCATATCGCTTATCCTACATGTATTACGTCACTCTACTCAAGGGAGAATGAGCATTGAATATGGTTTACAATATTGCATGGTTGTCAAGACAACATGACGTCACACGTCGGAGCTGATGCGAATGTAAATAAACATGGCTGCCAGGTTCACTTCATTAAATATGGAAGATTTTGATAGAATTTTGAAAGAGAAAGATGCATTGAACACCCAAAAAGCTACCACAAGTGACTTATATAGATTTATGTGAAGGTTTTAGTTCTCAATGTCTCAGATATGTAGCTCGTATGAAAAATATGAGTAGTGTATTTCCCAGTAAAGCACTCATGTCTATGTAATGTAATATATTATGACATGTCCCAAAGTGTTTTATTCCCCTTATACCATAACAATTTACCAATGATTACAATTTATCTTAATTGTTGTAATTATAAAGATAACATCTTAATTACATCGCTGTCATTGTGACATCACTGTCACCTCAGAGCAAGAAGGTTCTGGGTTCGAACCTGACAGTCAACTGGGGTCTTTCTGTATGAAACGTGCACGTTTTTCTCATGCTTGTGTTAGTTTCCTCCGAAATACTCCAGTTTCCTCCCAAAGACATGCAGATTAGGTCAACTGGCCACCCTAAATTTCCCATAGGTGTGAATGTGAGTGGTTGTTTGTCCTTCTCTCTATTAGCCCTGCATAGACTGGTGACCTGTCTAGGGTGAATCCAGCCTGTTGCACCACCTGCATTATCACATATAATGTTGTTCACAAAGAACAAGTTTGTTCCTGTGATCTCTTACATTATAGCAGCTATAAACATTAATTTCCTCACAAGTCTCTGTTTTTCCTCTCTCTTGAAGTTAATTAGACAAAAAAGAGTAGCAGCTTTTTTTTAGAAAAGGTTTTCACCCTGAAGACTTCTCCATGCCTGAGAAAAGTTGTAGCTTGACCTCTGAATGACCTCTGACCACTACACACTGACACTTGGTGTAATTAAGGTTAAGGATGTTTACCAAAACATCCGAGCCCAAAATCACCATGACATACACTCAACATTGATTAGTCATTCAAAGTTACCAAGATGATAAAAAAAAAAGAATAACTAATTGCATTGACAGGACATGGAGCAGTGGTGTGGCCACATGAGCAGCACAGGGTGGCCATTTATCACCCCAGACCTGATCTATAAGGTCTCCTAACTGAGATTTAGGATTTATAAAGGAATTATGATGATAATCATAATTCCTTTATAAATAACTGGGGGCAAATGGGGGCCAACATAGTCACTGGATGCTGATATGGGTAAGCTCCATACTGGATCTAAAACATCCACTGAGTGGCGCAGACCTCAAGTCCTACTCCAACCTCCTTGTGGTGCCACCTGGATTAAAACTGACAGGAGAGGACAACTGGAGGTACCTGGCATAGTATAACCAGGTCGCTCCGGGCAGATGGGGCTCGTCAGCCATGGTAGGCAACCTGTCTAGGAGAAGGACACTCTGATATAAAACCTACGACCTGAGGACCTCGCTGTCACTGTCGCAGCTTGCTAGGCCATGGCAGATGAACCCCGGGTGTAAAGGGTGGGGCCAGTTCTGCGCACACTGTACTTCACCTACAAAACTCCATTGTGCAGGCTGAAGGATGCATCCACGTCCACGACCATCAGCTCTTCCAAGACCTGTAGCGATGGGAAAGGGGTGAAAATGGCAGGTGGAAGATGACATTGGAAGCTGCAATCCCAATCCTGCATACAGACTGTTCAGGACACTGGTCGCCTGATGTTGACCCGGAGACGACGACATCACTCGACAGCACCCTGAATGACCAAACAGCCTTTTCTAGGGATAGCACTACTTGCTGCACATGGAGAGGGGCCTAGAAAAGGTGGCCTAAAGAAAGCTCATCTCCTGTACACTCTGTACACTCAGTTGGCTAGCCACGGTCAACGGGCATCTTCACAAGTGGCCGAACAAGAACAAAATCAAATTCAAAGAAGAACCGTTGCACACTCATTTCCAAGGATGTCAAGGGTTTGAAAGTCGCATGCTGGAACATCAGAACCATGCTTCACTCAGCTGTCTGCAGTCATCGAGAACGTCACTCTGCTCTTATTGCACATGAACTGTCATGTCTAGATGTTGACATCGCTGCTCTCGGTGAAGTCCAGTTTCCAGAGGAAGGCAGCCTCAAAGAACACAGTGCTGGATACACTCTCTACTGGTCAGGCAAACCATCAACAGAGAGATCTCTGGTGTTGGCTTCATGGTTAGAAACTCCATCGCTTCCATGCTTGAAACTCTGCCAACTGAATCATCTCCATGCACCTTCCACTCAGTACCCAACAGCACACCACACTCTTTAGCGTGTATTCCCCAACTCTCCAAGTAGATTCAGCAGAAAAGGACAAGTTTTTTCTGACCTGCACAGGCTCCTGCAAAGCACCCCTGCTGACAACAAGGTTATAATCCTTGGCAACTTTAACGCCAGAGTGGGCCGAGATTCAGAAGCCTGGAAAGGAGTTCTTGGGAAACATGGCATTGGAAGCTGCAACAAAAACGGGCACCTACTGCTGGAGTTCTGCACAGAACAACAACTCGTTATCACAAATACCATCTTCCAGCAAAGAGACAGTTTAAAAACAACCTGGATGCATCCTCGGTCCAAACACTGGCACCTCCTTGACTATGTTCTAGTGCACCAGCAAGACCTGAATGATGTCTTACACACCAGAGTAATGCCCAGCGCAGAATGCCACACTGACCATTGCCTTGTCTGCTGCAAACTCAAACTTCACTTCAAACCCAAACCAAAGAAGAGAGGACCCAGCAGGAGGAAACTCAAGATTAGCAGTTTTCAGTCAGCTGAAGTGAAAGCTGACTTCCAGGCAGGTCCACAGTCAAAGCTTGAGGAATCCAGCTGCCCCACAGATTCCTCTCCAGAAGCTCTTTGGAAACATCTGAACACAGCCATTCTACAGACATCTAAAGAAGTCCTCAGTTTCACCAAAAAGAAGAACAAAGATTGGTTTGATGAAAACAATGAGGAGATTCAGGAAATGCTGGTGAAGAAGAGATCTGCTCATCAGGCCCACTTGGTGCAGCCATCTTGTCCTGAGAAGAAAGCTGCCTTCCGGTGCGCATGCAGTAACCTCCAGTGCAAGCTCCGAGAGATCCAGAATGAGTGGTGGACCAACCTTGCAGAGAGAACCCAGCTGTGCGCAGACACTGGTGACTATAGGGGTTTTTACAAAGCTCTCAAGACAGTATACGGCCCCATACACCAGGCCCAGAGTCCTTTATGCAGCTCAGATGGCTAGACCCTTCTGACAGACAAGGCGTCCATCCTAAGCCATTGGTCCAAACACTTTCAGGCCCTCTTCAGAGCTGACCGCATTGTCCAGGACTCCGCAATTCTCTGCATTCCTCAACAACCAGTGAAAGCTGAGCTAGACGAGCCATCCACCATTGAAGAGACCTTCAAAGCCATAGAGCTGCTAAAGAGTGGCAAGGCAGCAGGAGTTGATGGCATTCTACCAGAGATTTGGAAGCATGGGGATCCTGCATTATACACCAAACTCCACAAGCTTTTTACCTGTTGCTGGGAGCAGGGCAAGCTACCACAAGACCGTGATGCAATCATCATCACCCTGTATAAAAACAAAGAGAAAAAGTTAGACTGCTCCAACTACCGGGGGCTCACCCTGCTCTCCATTGCTGGTAAAATCCTTGCTAGGATATTGCTTAACAGACTCATACCAACTGTCACTAAAGACCACCTCCCAGAAAGCCAGTGAGGATTTAGAGTCAACGGGAGTACAACAGATGTGGTGTTTGTCCTCAGACAGCTCCAGAAGTTGTCCTGGGAGCAAAACAAGGGGCTCTATGTAATATTTGTCACCTTACGAAAGCCTTTGACACTGTAAGCAGGAAAGGATTGTGGTAGATCATGGAGCGACTTGGCTGTCCCCGAAAGTTCCTCAACATGGTCATTCAGCTGCATGAAGATCAGCGAGGCCAAGTCTGACTGAACAGCAACCTATCAGAGCCTTTCCCCATCACTAATGGGGTGAAGCAGGGTTGTGTCCTGGCACCAACTCTCTTCATCATCTTCTTCAGCATGATCCTCAAGCAGGCCACTAAAGACCTTAATGATGAAGACGGTGTTTACATCATGTACCGTCTTGACGGCAGCCTGTTCAACCTCAGATGTCTACAGGCCCACACAAAGACCCATGTACAACTGTTTCAGGACCTTCTCTTTGCAGACGATGCTGCCCTTATTGCCCACTTGGAGAGAGCCTTACAGCGCATCACATCCTGCTTTGCAGAGGCTGCCCAGCTCTTTGGGCTAGAAGTTAGCCTAAAAAAGATGGATGTCCTCCACCAACCTGCACCTCGGGAAGAATACTGCCCTCCCTATATCACCACTGGTGAAACAGAACTGAAATCAGTACAGCAGTTCACCTACCTGGGCTGTATCATCTTGTCAGATGCCCAGATTGACAAGGAAATCGACAAGAGACTAGCAAAGGTGAACAATGCATTTGGTAGACTATACAAACGCATGTGGAACAATAAGCATCTGAAGAACAGCACTAAGGTCAGCGTCTACAAGGCCATCGTACTTACCACCCTTTTACATGGCTCTGAGTCATGGGTCACTTACCGCAGCCACCTCCGACTCCTTGAACATTTCCATCAGGACTGCCTTTGCACCATCCTAAACATCCACTGGAGTGACTTCATTACAAACGTTGAGGTCCTTGAGCAGGCGGGGGTCACCAGCACTGAGGCCATGCTGCTGAAGTTTCAGCTTCATTGGGCAAGGCATGTCTCCAAGATGGAGGATCACCACCTGCCCAAGATCCTCATGTATGGTGACCTCTCTACTGGCCACTGTGACAGATGGGCACCAAAGAAACACCACAAGGATTGTCTCAAGAAGTCCCTCAGTGTCTGTCACATTGACTATCGCCAGTGGTCTACACTTGCCGCAGACCGTGGTAACTGGCATCACACTACTAACAGGGCTGTCTCCTTCTTTGAGAGCACCCGTAGGGCCACCCTCAAAGAAAAACAACAGAGGAGGAAGAACTGTGCAGATGCGACATCTAACCCCAATCAGATCTACACTTGCCGCCACTGCAATCGTATCTGCTGATCCCGTATCGGCTTTGTCAGCCACAAGCGTGCCTGCAGTCGATGTGGACCATCACCTTCTTAATCTTCATTTGCGAAGTCAAGCCAGAGAGACTACTGTTGACCTATAAGGCACTGAATGGTCTCATGCCACGGTACCTGAGCAAACTTTTTGTCTTTTATGTTCCAGTATGCCTGCTTCACTCAAAAGGGGCAGGATGTTTGTTAGTACCAAGAATAATGTATGCTACAGCAGGGGGCAGAGCCTTTTCTTACAAATCCCCACAGTTATGGAACATCTTTCCAAGTAGTGTTCAGGACTCAGACACAGTCTCAGTGTTTAATTTCAATGATGAAATCCAGTTTGTTTAGTCAAGCCTTTTGTTAATAGTTTGTTTGTTTGTTTGTTTGTTTTTTTAATTAGGGAAAGGAGTGGCTCTGGAGGGTCCTCAGGCATACAATGTTTTGGCAAAATGGGATGTATGGATGCTGTCACCCCCTCCCACTCGCTCACTTGGGTTTATTGATGGTAGAGTGGCTGCTGCTTTATGTCCCAGGGCTCCATCATGTCTGTGTTACCTTCTGGCACTCCCTTTTAGTTATGCTGTCATAGTTAGTCTTGTTGGAGTTCCTATTTGCACTTTACTGTGTGCTTTAGTAGGGGCTTTCCAAAGACTTGCACAGGTATGCAACAATAAAAGAGAATGATCCATAATTAGAAATTGGGAAAAGAAGCAAGAGTCAAACCAGGAAGAGCAGAAACATGGCTCAGACATGCACAATAATACTGAATAAGACTTTACTATGAATCTTAGACACAACAGGGTATAAACAGGTAAAGTAATCAAGAACTAATACAAAACAGCTGAACACAATCAGGCAACAAGCAAATAACTGAACAGGCCAAAGGGGCTTGAATGAATGAGTGATGAACCAGTATTCTGTCCAGGGTATATTCCCACCTCACACCCAGTGTTCCTGAGATAGACTCCAGATTCACCACCATCCTGATCAGGATAGAGGTATGTGAATATTAATTAATTAATTGATAATCACTGTTACAGTAATTATCATCTGTTACTGTGGTATTTTTGTAATTGATAGCAGGGAAAGTCTGACAATGTCAGAACTTTTAAATGCTTAAAGTCATATATAATTATTGACATTAATTACGATGACAACAAATCCCTTTTTTTTTTTTTTTTTTAGCAGGTTTAGTTGAACTCAAGAATCTCAAGAGTCAGTTATTTCTGATACTACAGAAATTTTGACATGGCTTTCAGTAAAACTTTAGGCGAAGCTCCAGGCATCGAGGTGGGGTGTGTATTCATAGCATAGAAGACATATTTCTTTCATTATTCATGTTCGCTTAAGTTAAACATTTAGCAAAGTCCCATAACTTTTCTGAAAGTGCCTTTCCTTTTCCTTGTTGTTGTGGTGGTGATTCAATGAAAGGTCATGTTTAGTTGAGTTTTTTTTTTATCTTTTTTTTTCTTCAGGTAATATTTTGCAGTTTGCTTTGGCAAGCACACAGGAAGAAAAGACTGTCCACAGGGTTTATGAATCTTGTCTGATGTAAGAACACACATGAGTACACTTTTAAGACATAAGCATATTCTAAGACTAAATAACACAAGGATATTAAATTTCCACCTACTGCCTTCCATGATATGATTTGTTACAAAATGGCTGCTGCGTGAAAAAAAAAGTAATGTTTATATTTCCTTAAAAGTATGAAATCAGGAACTTTGGTACTGGATCTTTAAAATCAGATGCTGTTTAGAAAATGACCATAAGTATAACAAGTAAGCTATATTTGTAAGTCAAAGTTTGCACAAGAGCACTTTTTACTGGTAGCAATGTCTGAGTCTTGTCTAGCAAGTTTTCAAACATCACATCAAGATGTAGCTAGCAGCTAAACCTCTACTGAAATTGGCTGACTTGGCTTATTATCAAAAGCTAGTTAGTTTGCTAACACAGCCAAACGTCAATCAAGTGCAACAGCACAACACATAGCAAGACGACTAACGTCATATTACTGACTAGTTCAACAGAAAGAAGCCCAGCTCGGCCTTTTGTCTTTCTTAGCTCTTTCCGGTGAGCAAAGCTTAAGCTGTTTAGGGGATGCTATAATGTGTTACGCAGTTCTTGTGAGAGGTCTCAGGAACGCCCCACCAGAGTTACATAGTGTTATAACTGGCAAACTGGGCATGGACTCAGAATAGAAGACAAGCCATTCTCCCTATTATAAGTCAATGTAGCATCAAAATTATTTCAAAGCTGACATATTAAGGTAAAATTCCAATGTAGTGGTGTTTTAATGTGGATAAACTCCACCAGCCACTGGAGATTTTGGGAGAGAAGTTTGTCATGTATGTGGATAGGAAGAAAACAATCTGTTTTTGTTGTTCGCATTTGTCGTTCAGACATGAATACACCTCATGAACATACACCATTATAAATCAATAAAACTGTGGCTTCTTTCATCACAGGGAACATATCCAAAGAATAAGATTAATGAACTGATGATGAAGCTGTCGCTTCTATCTGCTGCCAGGTTACTGTTTACACACAGTCAGGTTTTGACATTATCAGTGGATAAAAAGTGAATGGCACATGAAATTGGCTTTGACAGATCGTGTGAAGAAAATGAAGAAAAACATTCATCTTATATTACATTCATTTAGCAGAAACTCTTATCCAACACAACATACCCAGGGCAGCCTGGGGAGCAGTTGGGGGTTAGGTGCCTTACTCAAGGGTACTTCAGCCATTCCTGCTGGTCCTGGGAATCAAACCAGGAACTTTTGGTCCCAAAGCTGCTTCTCTAACCATCAGGCAATAGCTTCTCAGCAGCACTGGTGCTAGCACAGGTAGGTAGGGAGTGTACCTTGGGGTTCCAGTGCTCTATATTGTGGTCATGGTGGGGTCATAAAAGTTTAAATATTTACCATTAAAGTTTACATCTACAGCTGCTGTGGATTTTCTGAACTCCATGTTCAGATTATTAAAACCACACCTCCAAGGTTGACAGATTTTTTTTTTCTTTTCAGTAGAAGCGTCCGAGATAATGTTCTCAACACTGTCTAGAGCACTGCCTTTAAACTCAAGCGCTCACCTTTAAACCTGAAAACAATCATATTAATATATGAGAAGACAATGAATTGGAATAAATCTAATAGGATTCTAGTATATCAGCAATCTATCACTGCCTGAATAGTCCTAGTTGTAATTAATACAGTAATCACTTGTTTAATTTAACAAAATGGATCTACACTCATTATTCAGCAGCGCATACTGTTCTGTGCAAAAGTCTTAGCTCCCCCATTTTTTTTCATACATACTTTGTTATAGATTTCTATTTTATGACTTTTACATTATCTGCAGCCCTGTAGAACAGGATAAGTGGCTACAGATCATGGATGGATGGATGGACTTCTACATTATCAAGTCAGTACAAAAACATTTTAGAGTCCAAACATTCATTTTCCAGCACAAAATTAAAGGTTACAGAAAAAAAAGTTTGTATCTGAGCAGCATATTCCATAAGAAAGCACTTTTCAGATTAAAAAAAGAAAACATAATGAAGGCTACGGGGTTTGGAGGCAAAATTAAGAAGCAAGTGTGACAAAGTGTCCAGAAGAACTGTGGCTGGTTCTGCAAGATGTTCAGTAAAGCCTACAGCTCATTTCCGCATAAAACTGCATTCATTGTACCTGAGACCATCATTTTTTTTTTAAGCAAAGGGAATTTTGTCTCACACCAAATATTGACTTTGTTTCGTTTATTATGGCTTACTGCTTCCTGTTTATAGTATTTTTTAATGTTGAAACATTTCATTTCATTATATTAAACCAATTTTTTTTTTGTCGACAGCATTTCTTTACATGTGCCTAAGACTTTTGCACAGAACTGTATATCAGATATCATTAGTGCACCAAAATTAGTAATAATGTAGACATTCAAAAGACTACAATCAACCCAATGAGTGCTGTTTTACAGATAAAGCAGTACATATGAATGTGCTGAAGTCACTAAATAGAAAATCTTCAGCATCTGGTTTGAATTGTACAGTGTAGGACAGATGCATTAACTTGCCATTTTATTAGGAACACCTACGCACGTATGGTCATTCATATACTTGACAGTTACTCCACGAAATCAAGTCATACATGAGTTGATAGCCGAATAGGCATGTAGCGCTGACTGAGTGGAATAACTGTTTTATTCTATCCACATTCAGTTGATTTTGAGAAGCGGAGCATTTTTATTCTTTGCAAATTCAATAAATAAAAACTTTTATACAAAATGTCCGACAAAATAATTTCCACTTAGAATGTAAACAAACTGGCAAAATGACAGGAGCAATTTGTGAAAAATGTAATAATAATAATAATAATAATAATTTCTTGAAAATACATGAAAAAGGCATTCGACCGTGTCCCTCGTGGTATTCTGTGGGGGGTGCTTCGGGAGTATGAGGTTTGGGGCTCTTTGCTAAGGGCTGTCCGGTCCCTGTACGAACGGAGCAGGAATCTGGTTTGCATTGCCGGCAGTAAGTCAGACCTGTTCTCAGTGCATGTTGGACTCCGGCAGGGCTGCCCTTTGTCACCGGTTCTGTTCATAATTTTTATGGACAGAATTTCTAGG
>JAODOF010000001.1:59314377-59329238 GCA_027576175.1 Sciades proops | reverse complement strand
AGTAATCCATGTGATTTTACAGCAGTCATTCAGAGAGCAGTGTGTAGACAAAGATAAACCAAAGCTGTGGTGATGAACTCAACTTCATGGACCTTTATATTTTCTCATTCAGACTCATAGTCCTTAGTGATTTGCTGAGAGCATCTTAAAGGAAATTCGTGCTTCATTCCAGCCCTTTGCTATCATACATCTGGCTAATCAGTAATTTCAGTGGTTTAAATGAGAAAAAAAGTTGTTTTCTTAGAGTCTTTAATGTCCTTCTCCTTAAAACACTGCAGAGTATGCACCTCTTGAATACTAGTGTATGTCTTTCATGGACCATATAAAGTGCTACTCTAACAGTTCTCAGACTTTGGGAAACAGAGGAATGGGAAGCAGGCTTCAGAACAGGTGAGCTCTTTTTGCACACTTTTCAGTGACCATACACAAAACAAACACACTAAACGCACATGACTCGGTGTCACAGTTCTCTCTCTCTCATTCCTGACTGTCTGCAAGACACACAGAGACAAAGCTTAATAGACAGCCAGTAATTTGACACAGGTGCACCTCATCACATATTACCTGCTGGTTCAACCCGCCTCCTTCCCATTCACAACCGACTCTCAACAACGCCCCCGCTGCCACATACCCCCACCACTCAACTCAGGCTGGGGAGCCATCCTGCAGCTGACACCCCCCAGCAGGAGAGATAATCTGCCACCACCATCTGTGCCCCTGGCCTGTGGACCACCTCAACTTCAAAAGGCTGACGGGCCAGATACCATCGAGTGATCCACGCATTGGTATCCTTCATGCAGTGGAGCCACTGCCCCATGTGCACAGGTTACATGGCCGACCACGATATAACTGCTCCTGACCATCACAGAAGTGCGAACAGCATGCCTGAGCGCTTTTCTGGCAGTCACACAGCAGTCACTGAGTGCTATACAAGTGTTATGTGAGTAGCACTGGACTGACACTCAGTAACACATCTCATAAATGATGTGGTAAACGACACTTTTCCTAATTATTTAGCATTCTTTGCATGAGTTTCAAGCCGTAAACTTATTTTTTTAATTATTCCTATTTTTTGCAATTATTCATACATATTTGTTGTTGCTGGCTCCTTCGATCTCAAAAGATCATGGTGATCAGCATCAGTCGAGTTGCATCGCTGAGTATGACTGTACAGGCCGATGCATGAGCCGCATGGTCTGCTACAGTTGCTGAAGGTGAAGTTGCTTGGTCGGGTGTCTGTTGATTCCGTCTGCAGTCTCTGCTGTTGTCGGAGCCTCCTCTCCCCCCACTGGGTCTCTCTCCTTTCCTCGGCTTCCCCAACGATGGCCTTGGTAGTGTACCGCCATCCGGCACGGTCTGAGGCTGCCGTCTCCAGGTCTGCGGGGATGAAGCCACCTGCCCTCAGGTCACGCTTGCACACGTCCTTGTAGCATAGTGTGAGTCATCCAGTGTGTCTGGAGCCTGTGGTCAGCTCACCATACAGCACGTCCTTTGGGATGCGCCCTTCGTCCATGCGGCTGATGTGGCCTAGCCAATGCAGGCATCTCTGGGCCAGCATGGCAAACATGCTGGGCATCCCTGCTTTGGCCAGAACATTGGTTTTGGTGGCACGGTCCTGCCAGGTGATGCCCAGAAGTCTTCTGAGACAGCGTATGTGGAAGGCGTTCAGTCTGCGTTCTTGGCGAGAGTAGAGGGTCCATGCTTCGCTTCCATAGAGGAGAGTACTTAGCACACAGGCTTGATACACTCTTATTTTGGTGTTGGTTGTGAGCATGGTGTTGTCCCAGACTCTCTTTGCAAGACGGGCCATTGCTGTTACTGCTTTGCCGATCTGCACACTCAGCTTGGTGTCGAGAGAGAGGTTGCTGGAGATGGTGGAGCCCAGATAGGTGTACCTATCCACCACTTTGAGGGTGTGGTTGCCGATGGTGATGTGGGGAGCTCTGCTGACATCCTAGCCCATGATGTTGGTCTTCTTCAGGCTTATAGTGAGCCAGAACTCGTTGCAGGCGTCTGTGAAGTGCATGATGAGTCACTGTCATGCTTCTTTGGTGTGGGTGGTGAAGGCGGCACTGAAGAGCGGGTGTCTCCGAAGAGCATCTATCTGATGAGGACCTTCCGCACCTTCATCTTTGCTCAGAGGTGTGCCAGGTTGAAGAGGCCCCTGTCACTCCTGATGTGGAGGAAGATGCTGTCTTCAGACTGTCGGAAGGCGTGGCGCAACAGCAGGGAGAAGAACATGCCGAAGAGAGTTGGAACGAGGATGCACCCCTGCTTGACACCGCTCTTGATTGGGAAGGGGTCCAAGGATGATCCGTCATACTGAACAGTGCCACTCATGTTGTCATGGAAGGACGTGATCATCCTCAGGAGCTTGGGAGGACATCCAATCCGGTGTAGGAGGGTAAAGAGTCCTTCCCTGCTGACCAAGTCGAACACCTTGGTCAGGTAGATGAAGGTGATGAGCAAGGGTTGTCTCTGCTCATGGCACTTCTCCTGTAAATGTCTCAGGTAGAAAACCATGTTAATGGTCGATCTGGCCAATCTAAAGCCACACTGTGCCTCTGGGTACACCCGCTCGGTAAGAAGCTGCAGTCTGTTGAGGAAAATGCGGGCAAATGCTTTGCCGATGAGGCTGAGGAGCGAGATACCGCGATAGTTGTTGCAATCACTGCGATCCCCTTTGTTCTTGAACAGCATGATGATCTTGGCATCACACATGTCCTGGGGTACTGTCCTTTCCTCCCAGCACTGTAGCAGAAGCTCATGTAGGTGGCCCAAGAGGGAGCTTTCCTTGCCAGCTTTGATGAATTCAGGCAGGATGCAATCACTACCTGGAGCTTTACCACAGGCTAGCGAGTCGATGGCCTTGCTGAGCTCCTCAATGGTGGGTGGGGTGTCCAGCTCCTCCATGATGGACAGTGGGGTGGTCTCTTTGATGGCCATGCATGTGACGGTGTTCTCCCTGGAGTAGAGCTCCTGGTAATGCTCCACCCACCTCTCCATCTGTTTGCTGTGGTCAGTAATGACTTGCCAAGAGGCAGATTTGAGGGGAGCAGTTTTGATGATGCTTGGGCCGAAAGCTTTCTTCATGCCATCATACATGGCTCGGACGTTGCCAAGGTCTGCCGATACCTGGATGTCCTGGCACAACTTCAGCCAGTACTGGTTGGCACATCTCCTGGCGGTCCGCTGGGCGTTGCTTCGGGCTGTGCGTAAAGCAGCAAGCGTCTTTGCTGAGGGCTCTCTATTGTAAGTGAGGAGAGCGGCTCACTTGGCTGCAATGGCAGGCTCCATCTCGACAATCCCTGCTTCGAACCAGTCCTCATTCTTCCTCTCTCTCTTCCCAAAGGTGTCCGTGGCAGACCAATACACAGTGTCGCGGATGTAGTTCCACCGCGATGTGGCACTGTTGGTGGGGCAATCCTTGAGGGCACCGTCAGTGACTCTGGTGAAGCACTCAAGCAGTTCAGGCATTGACATCCTGGCTGTATTGATACGGGGACGACCCTTCTGCTTGGAGTGGTGGATTCGTCTAGGGCGAAGACGTACCTTACTGACAACCAGGGAGTGGTCGGTGTCGCAGTCGGCACTGTGGTAGCTGCGTGTGACAAGCACCTGGTTCAGTAGGGATCTTCTGGTGATGACGAAGTCCAACTGGTGCTAGTGATGGGACCTGGGGTGCCTCCAGGACACCCTGTGGTGAGGCTTGGTGGAGAAGAAGATGTTGGTGAGGCAGAGGTTGTGGTAGGAGCAGAGCTCAAGCAGTCGCTGGCCATTCTCATTGAGCTTGCCGATGCCAAAGCAACCAATGCAGCAGGACCAGGAGCTGTGGTCTGCACCCACTCAGGAATTGAAGTCGCTAAGCAAGAACAGGTGCTCCTTTGCTGGAATCTTTTGAATCCTGGCCTTGAGCTTCTTGTAGAATGTGTCCTTAGCCTCAGCTGTAGAGCAGAGTGTGGGGGCATAGACGCTAAGGATGTTTGCTGGTCCAGAGGATGTTGTGAGGTGGAGGGAGAGGATTCATGCTGATCCTGCAGAAGGTGGTTCGATTGAGTACAGGAGCGAGTTTTGCACTGCAAAACCTACATCGTAGAGTCGGTGCTTGTGTGGCTCCTGCCCCTGCCAGAAGAATGTGTAGTTCTTCTCCTTGAGGCTACCATTGGAGGGGAGCCTCATCTCCTGCAGCGCAGCAATGTTGATGTTGAGTCTCTGTAGCTCCCGATCGATGATTGCTGTTTTCCTGGCATCATTAATTTGCTGAAGGTCATCAGAGAGGTCAGGACACATTGTTCTGACATTCCAGGTTGCCAGCCTCAAGGTTGGCGTCTTTGTCTTATTTTCTTTCTTGCTTGGTGCAGTGATTACAGTCCGTCTTTCGGCTTTTGGCCTACTCTCCAAGCACCCATTGAAGTGGGCGGACTGTGGCAGGCCAACACCTTACTGGTTGGGGGCTGCCCAGCTTGAGGTGGGCAGTAGCTAGCCAGTGGGACGTGATGATCCCTCCCACTGTTGGAAGACAACCCATAGCGCCGTGAGCTTACGCCAATCCACTCTAGGCTTTGAACTCGTAACTGCTGTCTTCCCATGTTGTTGCTGCAGCTGGTAGCGGCACTGGAGTAACCTCTCCAAGGCGTAGGCCTGGGCGATGATATGGAGATCCTGGGATGCCCAGTCGTCAGGATCCCCCTCTCGGCTTTGCTGGCAGTCTCCAATGGAAAGGACGAGCCGATACGGTTGGCGCCAGCACAGCTGCAGGAGTTGCCGGATGGTGACGCAGTGCGATGACCATCCACCTTCGGGGCTCCACTCCAAATTTTTCTGTCGGGGTTGTCTCCCTTAGCCTTGTTCACTCCCGTGACAACCACAAGGCAGTGGTGCTATTTGCCCATAGCTGGGGGTTTGGTTTGTGGGCACCAGGGCATGTTCCACCATAGAGATGGGCCATGCATGCCGCACATCAAGGGAGCCAGACCTCCTCCCCTCGTCCCTGTAGTACAGTGTCCAATGAGTCACTGTTACCAGGTATCGGTGCGAGGAGCCACTAACATAGGACATTGCTGGTGAGAGGCCAATATACTGACAGGACAAGACTTACACACTCTGCTTGCCTTTTTGTGGTTGCTAGTCAGCAGTGAGGGCTGAAAGCAAGACGTAACAAGTACATGCACACTTCGCATGCACATGCACACTTCACCAACAAACTAGACGCATCAGCCAACCATTTGATACCTAGAGAGGTGGGGTACACCCTGGATAAGTCGCCAGATCATTGCAGGGCTGACACGGAGGTTTTTCATGATTCATTTATTTTTACATCATGCATGTGGTTTAATTTTTCCTCACCATGGATGACGGTTTTCAAATGTGATCACATACATGATATGGTCAAAGGTTTGTGCAGCCCTGACCATCATACTCATATGTGCTTGTTGAACATCCCTGTCACAGTCTCGTGGTTCATAGGAAAATGAAGAACTGAGAGACAGGCTTGTGAAAACTTGGGGTGAATTTATGATTTTAATTTGATCTTTTCAGCTATCTTTAATGCTTCACATACATTTGACACACAGATAAGGCATTGTGCTGGTTCTCTCTCTCTGCTCGCTGCTTCTCAGCAAGCACACAAAAAAACATACATTCATGGATTCCCAGTGATTGTACACAGGTGAGACTCATCATGTGTTGCCTGTCAGTTCTACCTGACTCCTCTCCACCCACAGCCGATTCTAGATCACGCCCCTGCTACCACATACCCTCACTGCCTGACTCAGGCCAGGGAGCCTTCCAGCCTGCAGCTGGCTTCCCTCTTGACAGCAGAGGTAATCCACCACCATCTGCACCTGAAGCCTATGGATCACCTCGGACTTAAAGGGCTGAAGAAATGGATACCAGTGAGTAAGTCCCACATGGATATCCTTCATGCTGTGGAACCACTGGAACAGAGTGTGGACAGAATAGAGAGCAAAAGGCTGCCCCAGCATGTACTACAGAAGGGTGAGGACTGCCCTCCTCGGTCTTGGGCAGGATGCAATTGCTTCCATCTTATCAATTTGAGGACACACCTGCCCATGACACAAGTAGAAGCCCAGGTATCATACTTCTATTATTTCCAGGTACAATTACTCACTATGACTAATACAAAGTGAGGCCCTCATGCAGTTTGGTCTAATGGCCCAATGAGATCCATACTCATTCTTTTAAAGGGGATCTCAATTAATGTTAAAAGGCACAATGGCACTTTTGGGGTGGTCTGTGGATTCATGACATGCTGCACACCACCTGCAAACTTTGTCACAAATGCCCGGCCAATAGAAACAGGCCAAGAGATGATTGAGTGTTTTATCCTTCCCCAAATGCCCCACCATGGGATTATGATAAGCCACATGGAACATCCTTCATGTCCCTGTGACATGGCACTGATGCAGATAGTCCTTGGACCACCTCCCCAGCTAATGCTGCACTGGAATTCCCTCAAGTTTCATTATAACAGAAGGCATCCATGAATATGCATTTTAATAATGCATACTCAATGACACATGATATGTTCCTGATCAATCCAGAGAAGCTTGAGACACATCAGGAATCTGGATAAGGATTCCTGCTCCCAAAAGGGAACAGTGATCCTGGAATGGCCTGGCTTTCCCACTGCACCTGCATACCTGGTTGGGCTTTGCCTCAATCCTGGTGGGCATGGAAGATTCCACCTGTGCAGAGAGAGGGAGTTAGTAAAGACCTCAGAAAGGAAAGGGAAGAGGGTGAGGAAAAACTTAGATAAATATGGATTCAGGTAGCCGGTTTTGGGGGAATTGCTCCCCACTTCTATGGTGGCAAGATAGTGACAGGTTGAGAAGAAGAGAGAGAGAGAGAGAATGTGAGAAGGGGCATTTTTTTAATTTTACCTTAATTTCAATCTTGTGAAAGATTGAAGGCAGATAAGAACCAGCAAGAGAGAACGAGAAAATATGACTGCTGATGGTGATGAGGATGATGATAAAGATCACAATGCAAACAGAATTAAGGCAGGTATCACCTGACTCTTGAGTTTATATAGCCTGGTAAGAGGAGGGGGAGAGTGTGGTAAACAAAAAATGTGCCTCTTCTACTAAACAGCTTGCTGTGGTTTCCACAGATCGTCAGAAAGATCTGAGCAGCATTTAACACTTTCTCACCAAAATCATCTTCCTGCATTAAACTCTTAAAATAAAAATAAAAAAGATGAATAAATACAGCTTTGTAAGAGTTAAATGATAACACTGTAGAGTCAGATCTTTTAAAAGAGAATGCCTTTATCGTCACTTCACAAATGTACAATGAAATTTTAGTTCAATCATTAGAGAGCAAAGCCACTGCATACGTGTGCGCCACCACTCCTGGGCACAGCCATGCTGTCTCATCAGATCTTATGATAACCAACACACCACATCATACACAATACACAGAGATAATAAATAATTAATATTAAATGCTTCAATATTTCCCTGACTGTGATTGGAGGTATAGTGGTGTAGTGGTAAGGACTGTCGCCTCACAGCAAGAAGGTTCTTGGTTCGAGCTAGTGGCCGATGGGGACTTTCTGTGTGGAGTTTGCATGTTCTCCCCCTGTCTGTATGGGTGCTCTGGTTGGCCCCAAAGTTCAAAGACATGCGGTTAGGATAACTTGCTACTGTAAATTGTCCAAAGGTGTGCGTGAATGATTGATAGGAAAAAAAATCTATAATAAGGGAACAAGAAACCACTACTGTAATTCTTCCCTAGAAACTTTGAAGCCATCAGAGCAGACCTGCCATCAGGCAGAACACTAAAGAAGAAGAAGCAGTGAAAACATGCATGCACACACAAGTGAGCAATGAGCACATCCAGAGCAGTAAGTAGCTATGATTAAATTAAACTACATGTGAAATCTCATTAATTGTGTTTCAAAATTACATGTGAAAAATAAATGAAATATGAAAATAAATTAATCTTTAAAAAGCTCACATGTGAAAATAAAAATACATGCATTATCTGCATGTGAAAAATGTGTGAACCATAACATTAAATGTCTTAAAACCACATCTGTAAATTCCACATGTGAGTCGTGTAATTATTCACTAAGGGTCAATTTAAAGCATTTGAAAACAAAATAAAAACATATGGAAGAAAGGAATAAGCCAACTTGTGAGAGAGAAAGAGTGCAGAGCATTGTGGGGAAAATGTTTTTAATCGATGTGCAGTTTGTGGTCTACAGAATCTAGAGGTGGAGGGGAAGTGGTTTGGTGAGGATGAGACAGAGATTAGCACACTGATAATGATTAGAAGTTGTTTGGAGGATGGTCAACAACATTAAATGTCACTATACTTACATAAATGGTATGTGTTGTCTTTTAATAAATTAAAAGGGTTGCTGTTTTCAAATTGCTGTGGCTGTTTGTGCTGTTTACACTGCTGACTCATGACTGTGCTACAAAGTACAACTCTCATCACATCATCAAGTTTGTTGGAGATCCTCCAGTTTTGGGCCTCAGCAGCAACAGTGACAAGTCTGAGTCCCTGACTTGGCCATTCTACCTGAGGGCTTCTCCATTCATTGTCTGGACAGTAAATGGAGGCTGGTAAGTACAAGCGTGTTGGTGCTGTTATCACTGGTGGTGTTGGGAAGGGAGATGGTATCTATAGGGTCCTCTCCTGATCTTGAACACCTCAGTCATGTGCAGAAGCTTTCATCTGCCCAGAGAGTTGACAGCAGTGTTTTTCCCCCAACTGTTTAGATCTCTCCACATGGCCACACCACCCACCCACACACACACACACACCCACACACACATCCAGTAATTTAGCAAAACAGTTTTTTTTTTTTTCGGAAATCTAAAGTCATTTAGCACAAATCAAAAGGTACACCCTGGACAAGTCGCCAGATCATCACAGAGCTGATACATAGACACAAACAACCGTTCACACTAACATTCATGCCTACAGTCAATTTAGAGTCACCAATTATCCTAACCTGCATGTCTTTGGGGGAAACCAGAACACCCGGAGGAAACAGACACAGGAGAACATGCAAACTCCACACAGGAAAGCCCTCGTTGGCTGCTGGGCTCGAACCCAGAACCTTCTTGCTGTGAGGCGACAGTGCTAACCACTGCACCACCATGCCGCAAATCTAAAGTCATTTAGCGCAAATCTGAAGACATTTAGCACAATTCTAAAATCCTTTCACACAAGTTCTAAGAACATTTAATCTTTCTTTTAAATACCTACTGAGAATATTTCAAGAGGTTTGATGGATTTTAATGGACGTTGTGATGGTAGTTCTCCATGTTTGATGGAGCGTGTATGTTAGTCATAGAATGGCCATTTCTGTAACACCAAAAAGGAGGACACTTTGCAAAATTCAGTGAAGCCAACACAAAACAGAAAAATAATACCAAACCCATAACAAATAATCAGACTCTGGTGGACTTACCATGAATGATGCTTATTTTTGATACTTTTGACCTTTCCTGTCACCCCTTTTGCTATAAATGAGTCGGTGTAGCTCTCTCATTCAACTTTGATAAACTTTACAAAGCTCCGAAGCAGAGATTTTGTCATTTTTAGGCAATGAAGCTTCACAGAAAAATTATAAAAGTGAAAGGGCACCTGCGCTCTGACTGCTGTCTTTGTGCTTGTCTGTGCAGCATGTCGCTCGACTGCACCTTTCCCTTTGCTCCTTACAGGCACATCACAATGACACAAATTACAGTAAGTCATCCTTTCTGCTTTTTGTGATGAATTGATGATCTTCATTCAACTGGAGCTGGAGCTGGCCACAACATCTCTGACCTGGTGTGATGTGACCTCAAGCTCAGGACTAATTTGTTTACATTCAGCTATTGACCAATGAAATTTCAAATATTTATTTGACACCGTCATCTAAAGAGTTGTTATGTCAAAAGTCTTTATGGACTGTATCATTAGACAAAACCTATGTAGTAATACCATTACTCAGTTATTTTTTGTGAAAGTATAAAATTGAGTTGATCTCAAAAGGAGGACACATGAGCATCCAGCTCAAAGCTGCGCCGGTAGATGGATTTGTTATTTCATAAAGTACTAGTCATAGCATAGCAGATGATAATGATTTAACACACAATTAACAGTGTGAATGCATGGGAATAGGAGTGATTTAACACATATTTCAATAGTTTGTCCCTTTTAAGAGCAAATCTTTCACAGGGTGCTGGGGACAGGGCATAGAATGTAATTCAGTGTGAATATATATTTGGCAAGTGAACAACTCACATGAGATTGCTGAGATCGGGATGTTAAAAGGGATTTCCTTAAAGCCTTTGTAAAAAAAAGAAGAAGAAGTGAGGATTATCAACCTCCTTCAAAACGGTCTTCAGTGGAACCACTTTCCATGCAGTGATCTTTTTTCCTTCTATCCACGTCATCCTTATTTGCAAAAACAAGACTCGTTAGGCAAGAACATGGAAGGAGTTTACTTTTAAATGTGTAAAGAGCAAAGCTGATGAGCAAAAACAAATGAAAAAATTATGTTGATGTAGAAGTAACATAGACATGCTTACCGTTTATGTTATCCAACTGCATGCTCAGTGCAACTGGTTGTGACATCAGAATGTAGAAGCTTTGGGACGATGGTGTCTCCAGTTGATTTCCTGAGTTTGCACATTTCTTATGCTGCCAACAACAACAAACATCTTCACATCCAAGAAACCATGGTTCTTAATATTTCAACAACGGCAACTTGCATACAACACAAGACATAATTTGTTAAGCTTAAATGTAACCTTAAACTCACTCCGTAAATTGAATGATAGAATGATGTGTAGTTATGTGAACCCCTGCTTTTATACAAATTGGATGGACCACAACTTTCTTTTAAAAATTCTTGACTGAGTGCTTGATTTTAAAGGAACAATAGGATTGCAAAAGTGAATTTCTTCATCTATCCCACTGTTCTTACAACAACAGTTCTGTCTGGACCACTTTCATCAAGGAACTTTATTTCCATTGCAATATTTGCAATACTGTAAGTTGTATTTGGCAGATGGCTCTGTTCTGGGACCTCCCTGCCCTAAAGCAGGGAGAGCTGCAGCAGATCCCCCATAGGGTACAGAACAGAGCAGGCATCAATGACAACAGAGATGACATTGATTACATCAAAATATGGGACCTCCCTGCCTTTCTATGTGCCTGCATGGAACAGCTAAAGCAGAGAGGGTGGCAGCAATAGAAATGGCATAGATTAAGGGATGTCCCTGCCCTTCCATGTGCCTACATGGAAAGACTTGAGGCAGGGAGAGCACCTCCCTACCCATCCATGTGCCAGCATGGAATGGCTAAAGCAGGGAGGGTGGCAGCATTGGAAATGGCATAGTTAAAGGGATCTCCCCGCCCTTCCACATGCCTATGAGGAAAACCTTGAAGCAGAGAGAGCACCTCCCTGCCCATCCATGTACCTGCATGGAACGGCTAAAGCAGGGAGGGCAGCAGCAGCTGAAATGGCATGGATTAAGGGACGTCCCTGCCCTTCCATGTGCCTGCATGGAACAACTAAAGCAGTGACTGCATTGGAAATGGCATGCACTAAAAAGTTTAGCCCCTTTGACAAGGGCCACATGCAATGGTAATATAAGTGGATCAACACATCTCAAAAATTGCAGGTCATGGGGGTGTTCCCAGTATGCAGTAATGATCATCTATCAGAAAGTGTTCCAACGAAGGATAATCAGTGACCCACAGAGGAGCACCTGTAGCACAATTTGCTGAAAATGTTAATCCTGGCTATAATAGAAAGGTGCTAGAATCAACAGTGCATCACACCTTGCTTTGTATGGGCTGAGTAGCTGCAGACTGGTCAGGGCACTCATGCTGACTCCTATCCCTCAAGGCAAGTGCCGACAACAGACATGTGATCATCAGAATTGGACCATGGAGCAATGGAAGAAGGTGGCCTGGACTGGGTTGTGAGCAGGCAGCAGTGAGACAGAAATGACATTGATTAAAGTCAAATGGCATACAGGGAAGGAGATGGAGTGGAGGTGGGTTGCAAAATGGCTTGCAGAGGAAGCAGCAGATGCAAGCAGGTTAAAGCAGCTTAAATAAGATTCTCTATGAGAGATATGCCAATAGAATGCATAGAAAGGAATCAGCTGAGTTGACAGCTGATGTTGGCTGGCTGGAGATCAGCTGCTGTAGTTGGGATTGAGGGCTGAGCTTGACTTCATGGCTAGGCAGAACTACACTACACTCAATTTCTGTCAGGACCACTTTTGTCAAGGAACCTTATTTGCATTGCAATATTTGCAACAAGGTGGATGGTTCCATTCTGGGACCTCCCTGTCCTTCCATGTGCACATGTGGAAAGCCTTGGGGCAGGAAGAGCACACCTCCCTGCATACCATGTGCCTTCATGGAAAAGGCTAAAGCAGGGAGGGCTGCAGCAAAAAAAAAAAAAAACACACCAAGCAGACCTCCCTGGCCTTCCATGTTTTCATGGAAGAGCCAGCAGGAGGAGCTCACTGAACTATTAGTCGGAAGCAAGTTAAACGAAGATGAAATACGGTGAGGTGAGTTGAAGCTTCACAGAATGCTGGGTGGGGCAACATAGCTAGTAAGTTTATACAGGGAGCCTGAACAGCTAAACAATACCATTTATTGTTTAATTGAGCACAGTTTGAATGAACGGGGCAGGCAGGCTGGATGGCACTGCTTCCAGACACAGTTGGCGAAATTCTGAAATTCAAAGTGGGGCAAAAATCAGCCATTGTTTCAAATTATGAAATTTTTCACGCAGAGGACCACGTTTGGCACATCATGAATCTATTAATAACGGAGCTGAGGAGCACCCACATTAATGATTTTTACAGCTGCCTCATTGTCATGAAAACAGGACTGCTTCTTGGCCACTGTTTACCCCACAGAAGACGAGCAACATGATTGGGTAGATTCCATTATAGCAGTGGAAGTAGTGTTAGCTGACAAGAATGACAGTTCTTTAGCCATGCATCAGCAAAGTGCTGATTGTTGAAAACTCCTCCAACCAACAGAAGGGGCTGCATCTGTGACCGGCTTAATTGCTAATGGTGATTCCAGATTTTCATTACAGAAGAATGAAATACCATTCCATTTACCTAACAGAACCAGAACCAGTGTTTAAAGTTGCAGCCTGTATCCAAGCTCACCCCATCATGGAGTTCTCTACAGATTTATAGTGGTCAAGAAGCCTGGATATAAAGGAGCATCCCCGGGGAATAACACGTATGCATAATTAAAATGCCCAAACATAGAAACTTCCCTTTTTTTGAAATTGCTTTTGCCTCCTGCACTTCTCATGACCTCTCTGAACCAATGTGATTTTTTTTTTTTTTTTGAGAGGCAGTGAAGCTTCTTCTTGCTGTGAGGCGACAGTGCTAACCACTACACCACCATGCCACCCATAAATAAATATTTTGAGCTCTGAGGTACATCGGTCTGGCTTTGAATTTGGGTTGTCCACAAACAAAAGTCATCTAAGAGGTGAAGCACAAAAGCAGTTTACAGTTGCTCATGAGGATCCAGCAAAGAACCTCTGATAAGGTGTCAAATATTTTTTGGGCTGCTGTGACAACCGAAGGTGAGGCTGACTGAAAAATACATCTTCCCTCTTCATTTAGCCAAATAAATGGGGATAGATTAGATTAGGGATAAAATTGGCTCATGTTGAGTCATTCAGATTATGTGAAGCTGCTTTGCGACAATGTTTATTGTTAAAAGCGCAATACAAATAAACTTGACTTGACTAAATGCCAAGCGAAGGGTGTAAAGGCATGACATGAATGAGACTATTGATGCTTTGAGCTTGGTCATTATGAAGAACAGATCAATCGATTATTAGGCTTTTTTTGTCTTCTTTCCTCTCCCCCAAAAAAATATTTATGGGGAGCTATACCTTTAGAGTTAATGCAAGTTGTCAGATTGAGTAGGTGTGTGGTGATATCATCATTCTGTGACACAGGAGCTGGCCTCATGGCTAATTTGGGAACATGGAGGATGTGAACAAACTCACTGTTGCCAGGGAATGCGCACTTCTTGAGGGAGCTGATCGGACTCCAGGCCTTGAATTCTGGAGTTCATAGTGGCAAGTGATGTTTGACAAGGCTGAGAAGGAGTTATTCTGGTCTGCAGGTGTGGCTGCTGGGCTTAGACTCCACTCTCTTGGGTGGCAGAGTGGCCGGAGCTGGGACTGTGTAGAGGTGTGGGCAGTGTTTTCATTTTCAGCAGCTTCTCTAGAAGCAGAGGAGCTGAAAAGGTCTGAAGCTGGGGCTTGATGCAGATGCCCTCCATGACAATGCAAACAGTTCTTTGAGGGAAGCTCTGACTGGTGCTGCGATGCTATTTATGTCCAAGATTTCCAGGAGACTGGACAAAGGCCATGCATTAATCCTGGAAGCAGAAGACTCCTACTTGGCAAATGAGAGCTTCGACGAATGGAAACGGTGCTCTTTGACATCCCAACATCAGTGTCTGACCTCACGAATGCTCTTGTAGGTCAATAAACACAAATCCCCACAGCCATGCCCCAAAATCGAGTGGAAAATCTTCCCAGAAGAGTGGAGCTTATTATAACAGCAAAGGGGGAATAAATCTGTAATGAGATGTTCAGGAAGTACCTATGGGTGTGATGGACAGGTGTCTACCAACTTTTGGCCATATAGTGTAGATTGTTGTTTCTACACTATTTTGCGAACTGCTCCACCTCCTTCCTGAACTCAGACTCATCATTGTTGCTGCTGAGGCCCAAAACTGGAGGATCTCCAACAAACTTGATGATGTGATTAGAGTTGTACTTTGTAGCACAGTCATGAGTCAGCAGTGTAAACAGCACAAACAGC
>JAODOF010000001.1:57983445-57995127 GCA_027576175.1 Sciades proops | reverse complement strand
AGCTGGGATAGGCTCCAGCTTGCCTGCGACCCTGTAGAAGGATAAAGCGGCTAGAGATAATGAGATGAGATGAGATTTTTTTCTCTTTAGCATGTGATTCCTCACTTTAATTTATTTTTACATGTGATGCTTTAATGCAGCATCACATCCATTTCCCATGTAATCACATATAAAACACAATCTTGTGTGAAATGTCTGTGATTTTTCCATAACGGAACACCAGCTCCAGAGTGTGTGTTCATGATCCGAGCTTCACTGAGGTTTATACGGTAAGTGTGTGTTCAGCTGTCTTAAGATGGAATATATTTGAAGGGTTAATTACGTAAATCTGACATTTTGAATAAAACATTGTGTTAATAGATAGACCTGAGCGAGCTGTAAGATCTGTCGTGTTCGGGGAAATCGGGCCTGGACTGACTCACACATCTGACCACCTCTGAGCCGAGCGTGTGAACGATTTATGGGAAAATAAAGCAATCAAACCGACACTCTTCTGTATCTGTGCTGTAGTGTAGAGAAGAAGAATAAAGGTCTGTCATTAGCAGTTTTTCTCTCTCTTCCTCTCATCTCCTTGTCCTCGTTTTACTCTTCTTTTCTTTCCTACAGTCTTCTATCCTGTCCATTTTTCTTTTCATTCTCATCCTTTTCTTTTCCTCAACCTCCCCTCTTTCATCTCCTGTCTTTTCTTTCCTACTGTCTTTCCTTCCATATTCCCTCTCATCCTTTCTTCTGTCATATCATCTCTGCACCTTTTCTCTCATCTTGTCCTCTGCATTTATTCTCCCTTTTTCCTCCTCCTTTCTGATGAGGTAGTTCTCTGTTTTTCCTCTCCTCCTGTGTGATGTGGAAAAACAGTGGTGTTTCGACTCCCTGCCTGAATGACATTTAAACTGTGGTCTGATGTCCAGCTGAGACCCCCAACCTCTTCCTCAGACTCTCTCTCTCTCTCTCTCGTTATGGTGGTAGTGATTAATTTGGTTCATGTTGCTGAATCATTTGGATGATGTCAATGATTCATTTGATTCAGGTTGGTGATTCATTTGGGTGGTGTTACCGATTCATCTGGTTTGGGTTACAAAGCGATTTGTTTCATGATGGTGTGTTATTTGGATTGAATTAGTGAGCCATTTGCCTGGTGTTAGTGATGAATGTACTTTCAGTTGCTAAATTATTTGGCTGATGTTAATGAATCATTTGCTTCAGGTTATTAACAATTTAGCTTGTTTTTAAAGAGTTGTCTTAGTTTTAATGAGTCATTTGAGTGAAGTGAATCATTTGGTATGAGTTACTGAATATTTTGACTGGACTTGTTTGCTTTTTAATGAGTTGTTTGAGTGGGGTGAATCACTTTGGATGGGTTAATGAATCATTTAATTGTTTGTTTTTTATATTAGTCAGTTGTTTGAGTAGAGTGAATCATTTTGGAAGAGTTATTGAATATTTTGACTGGGCTTGTTTTGCATTTAATGAGTTGTTTGAGTAGAGTGAATCTTTATTTATTTATTTATTTATTTATTTTTACTCCTAATGAGTTGTTTGATGAGAGTGAATCATTTCACTTGGTTTGTTTTTAATGAGTTGCTTGAGTGTGGTGAATAATTTGCTTTGGGGTAATGCATCATTTTATTTATTTATTTGTTTGTTTGTTTATTTAATCTTAGTGAGTCATTGAGTAGAGTGAATCATTTGCTATGGGTTAATGAATTATTTAATTCCATTTTTTTTTTCTCTTCATGAGTTGTTTGAGTAGAGTGAATCATTTGGTATGAGCTACTGAATCATTTCACTTGCTTTGTTTTTAATGAGTCATTTTAGTGAAGTGAATCATTTAACTGGGTGTCTTTTGTATTTAATGAGTCGTTTGAGTGGAGTGAATCATTCTGTATGAGTTAATTAATATTTTTGTTTAATCTTAGTGAGTTGTTTGAGAAGAATGAATCATTTGGTATGAGTTACTGAATCATTTAACTTGGTTTGTTTTTACTGAATTGTTTCAGTAGAGTAAATAATTTGCTGTGAGTCAATATATCATTTAATTTTTTGCACTTAATGAGTTGTTTCACTCGAGTGAATCATTTACTATGAGTTACTGAATCATTTGACTGGGTTTGCTGTAGGTTTAATTAATTGTCTGAGTTTTAGTATTTTGAGTGGAGGGAATCATTTGATCTGGGATATTGACTCATTTGGCTAGATTTGTTTGAGTTTTAATAATTTAATTTCATGAATCATTTAAGTAAAGTGAATCATTTGGCAAGATTTGTTTTAGTTTGAACTTGGTTATTTTTAAAGACTCATTTGAGTGAAGCAAATCATTTGAACACTTTAGTGACCAGAATGTTTTCATTTCAAATTGGAGAACTGAGTCATAGTTGGACCCCAGGATCTGCTCAACTCTAAGCTCTTGCATTCGCCCCTCACCTGTCTTACCACTCTATATAGACACGGCTGCTCAAATGAGTCCATGTAAATGATTAGGTTATAGCGATGGAGTTCAAAGACCTCTTTTGTAAGAAACTCTCCTGCCTTGTATCTGCTTTTTCAGGATCGAGTCAGAGTCGGAGCTCGGCAGGCAATTCAGCCACTGATCAGAGCTTTTGTGTGACTGATTACACTCTCAGACTGGCGGAAACGGCCACAAGACACAAATCAGCTGAAATAAGCCAAGTAAAAATCAACGTCGGACACGGACTACAGTGTGTTAATTTGAGTATAATAACACTGATGTTTTCTGACATATCTGAGGTATATATCAATGTTTCTCATCAGTTTCTCTCATTTCTGCTGTCATCACATCTGTACATTGTCAAGCTCAATAGCTAAATCATTAGCATTACATTGGTAATGCTATTACCAATTACATTAGTAACTCTTTTGAGAGCGTTCTTGCGAGCTAGCTAAGAACTGAAGCTAATGATCTAGTTAGAAGCTTTAAATGGACAATGGAAAGGTGTAGTGACTGTGTGAATGAAACCAATTAGTCAGAAATATCAACATTTACTTCAGATATGTTGTTAAATCACTAAAAAAAAAAAAGACTGTCTCTGATCGTGATTACACCATATTACACTTAGCATTGTGCGCTAGTTAATTCATGGGTTCTGTCATATTGAGAAGATAATAATTCCAGCTACTGGAATGGGATAATAATAATAATAATAATAATAATAATAATAATAATAATAATAATAATAAAGGTGTGTAAGTAAGGTAGAGACACTTCTACAAAAGCAAACAGAGTAGACGATAAGCAGGAGGAGGACGACGAGAAGGAAGATGCTAATTTAAAATAAGGATAATTTCTTCTATGTGTCATATGTAAAGTCCATTTCTCACACTGATCACCACTTAAACACTCCACTTTTGCAGAAAATAAAACAGGAATGGGTTTCTCTGTCTGAAAAAGGTCAGGCATCGCTTAAAGGTTGCGGAGTCGTGGGTTTGCTTCTCCTCCACAGCCAGCGAGAGAGAGAGAGAGCGAGAGAGAGAGAGAGAGAGAGGCACTGCAGGAGTCTCTCTGCGGTGACATTTCACACAGAGATCAGCCACAGCAACTGGCATTTAACTCCCTTTTAAATCCGACAGATCAGGCCGCGCTCGTTAGGAAGTGCCGATCATACTGCTGAAGTCTTTATCACAAGACCCCCCTTCACCCCCCTCTCGCTCTTTTCTCACATGCCCACGCGTCGTACTGTACCAGCAGTCTGAGCTCGCTCGTCTAGTCTGGGAGAGGAAGTGTGAATGCTGGGTGTGGTGGTGTTTATTCTTTTCTAAAGGTTGATCCACAGGAGTTAAACTGGGAAAACTCAACAGAGCCGTTCAGAATGATGAATGATGTCACAGGAAATCATTTGGTTTCTGATTTGTGAGTCATTTGACTCATATTTTTTGGACCTGCCATTATTTGGTCAGGGATTTCAAATCGTTCAGATGAGATTATTTCATTGAGCATGTCATATTATTGTAGTGTCGCAATGTAATTCACACCCCCGTGTCGTCGGAGACTGAAACCTGAGAGTACATATAGACTTGTTTATGGAAGAAGAAGAAGAAATATATCCATTGTATATCCATCAATAACATGAAGGCATGCTCATGAAGGCATCATTTATGAAAAAGAAATATTGAAGTATGGGTGTTGTTTCTGTCTTGTTATTTATGTAATGTGTCTCTTTTGTATAGTGTAGGATGGCTTGGAGACAAAGTCCGAGAGGTGAAATAGAGATGGTTTGGATATGTACAGAGGAGAGATCCAGGGTATATTGGGAAAAGAATGCTGGAGATGGAGTTGCCAGGTAGAAGGAAAAGAGGAAGCGCAAGGATGAGATTTATGGATGTGGTGAAAGAGGATATGAGGACAGTTCATGTGACAGAAGAAGATACGGAGGACAGGAAGAGATGGAGGGACATTATCTGCTGTGGAGACCCCTAATGGGAACAGCTGAAAGAAGAAGAAGAAGTCTCTTTTGTATAGCATTTCTTTTAACAGCATCAGAACTAAAAATTCCAAAAAATTTTTACTGACATGGTAATAAAGTGTTTTCCTGTGTAACACTACAACAGGCATGATGTACGATGACATTGATGTATGATTGCTCTGACACTGGAGACTCATTCCAGAAATGTTAATAATAATAAACATCACCGTATCAAAGATATTTTAATCTGTTTATGTTGAGCATCCACCGTACAAGTCCCTGTTACCATAGAAATATAGCATATTAGAACATGGACATTAATATAAACCTGTGATTTGTAGCTGCAGTACTGTCAGAGCTGCTGTTATGGAAAATTAATCAACACCTACTGACCAATCAGAGTGGCATAATAATTAGTCCTGAACATGTATTTCATTCAGAACAGTACGTTGGCTGGAAAATAAAGTGCACACCACAATCCTCTACAAAACATGCTTGGTTGCTGAAGCTTGCCTCTTTATCTTTGTATTGGAGCTATGAAGCTAATTTAAGGGAAGTGTATTGCTACCCCTCATGTTCATGCTTGTGTTGTAGTCAAGTCAAGATCACCTAAACTGAGACCAAGTCATGGCCAAAACCAGAGGATCAAGACAAAGACTTTGAGGGTTTGAGATCAAGTCAAGTCCAAGGCAAGGTGAGACCAAGTCATGACCAAGACCAGAGTGGATTGAGACCAAGCCAAGACCAAGACAAGGCAAGACCAAGTCATGACCAAGACCAGAGTGGATTGAAATTAAGACTATGAGGGGTTGAGATCAAATCAAGACCAAAACCAAGGCAGGGTGAGACCAAGTCATGACCAAGACCAAGTGAGGACAAGACCAAGTCATGACAAGACCAAGAGTTCAAGGGGTTGAGATCAAGTAAAGACCAAGACTGAGTCAGGGAGAGACCAAGTCATGACGAAGACCAGAACCAGACCAGTGTGTGTGAAGGGGGGATGGGGAGGTGTGACAGCCATTAACAGTTACAAAAATTTCAAATTAGCAGTGCATCACATTATTGGTTGTATTTGAAGCAGGACATTTTTCATCCAATCACAGTAACAATGTTAACAAATAAACCAGACAATGCATAGGCAATTTAGTGAAATCCCCATAGTTGAGATCTTGATCAGTCTTGAAATAAAATCCAGAGTCTTCTATTACCCCTTTTCAACCAACAGGGAATGGGTTCTTGAACTGGTTCCATTCAAGATTCTTTGAACATTGGTGCCAGCTAGCCCATGTTTTCACCAGTTTTGAGCAGAACCATTGTAATCAAGGATGCATCATGAACAGAGGGCATGGCACAATTCACAACAGGTGCAAACAGTAGTAGTAAGATAGTGGAGTGCATTGATTACCTCCAAACTTTTGTTCTGTTATTGCAGATAATTGTTTTCAGTCCATTTTTTTCTGAAGACATACCCTTTTCTGTTGTGTTCTGCATCACTGCGCTCTGCTTTTTCTCCAAACTAATGACATGCCCACTGATGTCATCATGGTTCATGCTGGAAAAACAAGCTATACTTTGGATCAAGCTGGGAACCAACTTTTCAGGTTCCGAACCAAATTATTTTTGGTCGAAATGCTTTGAAAGATTGAAAATTTGGTGTGTGAAACAGAATGGAATGTATTCCCTGTTGGTCAAAAAGGGGTGTACAAAGAAGAGACAGAGTAAAAATGAGATCCGTTCTGAGACAAGACCAAGACCTTCAAAAAGTGGTCTTGAGACCATGACTGATCTCAAGTACACCAACACTATCCATCCATTATCCATAACCATTTATCCTGTGCAGGGTTGCGGGCAAGCTGGAGCCTATCCCACCTGACTATGGGCAAGAGGCAGGGTACACCCTGGACAAGTCGCCAGGTCATCACAGGGCTGAGACATAGAGACAAACAACCCTTCAAAGACAGTGGGGGAAAACAGAGCACCCAGAGGAAACCCACGCAGACACAGGGAGAACACGCAAACTCCACACAGAAAGGCCCTCATTGGCCACTGGGTTCGAACCCAGGACCTTCTTGTTACACCACATCTACTGCAAACAAAGAATATCCAAAAGTCTTTCAGCAAAGTTTTCCATACTTTTCCGGCTCTACACTTAGACCAGTAACAGAACCCGACACTAGAGTCATCTACATTGGGTTGTGTAACACAAGGGTTCTCAAAGTGCAACCAGGAACCCCTTTAAAACCACTTTAAAATCAAATCCCGATCAACATAATCTAACCATAAAAAAACATGCACATTATTTAAGTAGGTACAATAATATTCTGGAATGATTTATTCCTGAATTTTCTGGTAACAAAACACTTTAGGTCCAAGGTGACAGTATTTTAAGGCTAGTTTGCTTTTTTTCCCCCATTTGTTCATTATTTAATGGCTACGAGTGGCACTGAAGTGTGAACCGACTGTCTATGGTCCGTAGACCCCACTTTGACAAAGATACATCTCTCGAAATGAATCTTTAATGAACCACCATTTAGAGTCTCAAAGCTTTTCTCTGAGGACTAGTTGGATCTGTTTTGGACATTTGGGAAATCTATTTAGCAACACGAACATCCCCTGTCTTCTCCCTGTCTGTAAGACACAGCATGGAGTTTGACACCATCGGAGATGAGTATAATATATAATCCAGAAAGCCCACAATGCTCCTCATGCAGTAATCACGAGGAGCTGAAGGGGTTAACGACATGTAAATAGCCCATATTACTCATTCTGTCTCGTCTCTTTTTTAAAAATGACTTTGCTTTAAGAAATATTTGGGTTAATCATGTTTCTGATATGATGATGGAGAAGAAAACGAATCTGTATTTGCAGGCTAATCTGTACAAGGACGAAAGGACGGAGCATATTTTGGAGCAGAGGGAAAAAGATGAGGGATGAGGAATGATGAAGCTGTCTGTGGATGGAGGCTGTTCATTTGCATATTCCATTACACACAGACTTAATTTGGTCGATACCAAGACCTGACACGTTAAGGTTTAGCACACGCACGCACGCACGCACGCAGGGTAGTTTTAATTTAATGGAAATTTCAGCTGGACAGAACAACAGCTATTATTCTGTCTATAACTCTGTGAATGATTTGAGTAACTGTGGCAAAGTGTGAAACAGAAGTGATTTGTTTTAAAAAAGGATAAAATTGGTATTATTTGATTTTATGGATCAAAAAAAGACAAATCTGTAGCAGACACAATAAACACGCCTCAATTACAGCCTGGCTGTCATTAATCCCCCTCGACGCTCAGCACACAGCTTCTTAATGACTCAGGAGGGGAAACACATTTTGTCCTTCAGCTCTCAGGGGGGTCATCAGTCACAGACAACACTAACACACTGCCTCCAGCAAAAACATTCGCATGCGCACACGTGCACACACACACACACACACACGGCTGTAAAACTTGTGCTATTCGAAACAAATATGAGACCAGCATTTTCACCTGTATATATTAAAGGTAGACCGCCTTTCAGATTTTTCAAGCGTTGGTCAGAAAAATAATTTTCCCTGACACCCAATTATTTTTGTTTAGTGGACCGAAAGTTGAATTCGAATCGCAGACTTCCAATTTTATTAGTTTTCTTTAAATAGAACAATCAATGAATTTCGGGCCACATGGCCCTAAATTCTCTGCTACTTTTTCCTGCTTCACCATGACCCAATTCAAGATACTACATCATGCATCACGTGGTGGGCTTTCCTCGTTCGTGCAAGGCATTGTGGGATACAAATTTGAAACAGGAGAGAAAAATGGAAGATGCGAGTGTGCAAATGAAACATGAAAGACCGACTACAGTAACCGAAAGTGAGAAGAAAAGATGCCAATGTTGTGACGGAAAGGAAACGCAAGCTAATAAATATCGGTGGTCAGCGAGCACCTCGGTGTGATCAGCTGTTCGTTTAGCGACAGAACGATGGAACCGTCAGTGCATGGTCAAAGGTAAACCTGTAGATGGCAGTAACGTAACACTGTGGATGCCAGCTGCTGTAAAACCCAAAAGAAGAAGAAAAAGAAGGCGGTAAACCTGCGCATGCGCATATGGACTTCCACTGTCTGCTTGACTGCACGAAGTGAGCGATTTCATGCACATTATTTGCTCAGGAATCCCCTCAAATTAAAAAAATATAATTTCCCAGCCACAGAATGGCCTCATATTTTGTGATATATTACAGAAATAAACATATAAATCACAATGAGCAAATTTCAGAGGGAACTAAATTTCACCGATTTTATGAACTCGAAAGACCGTCTAGCTTTAACGTTTTTACCTAATTAGCATAAGTCATACTAATTAAGAGTTGACAGTGGGAGGGTTTTTCCCTCTTCTCATTGAATGGAATGCAAATTTTTACCCTTCTCATTGAATACCCCTCCCACTGCCAACCCTTTATCCCAAAACAATAGGACATACGTTTTTTTGATTGCCAGTTAATTGTCCAAATCAATAGAGGAGATTTAAGTTTTTGTGCTTGAGACATTCCTAAGACTGAACAGAACCACCTCAAGTGTTCAAAATGGTTTGTCACAATGGGTAAGGTAATGCTTTTTCACACATTCCAACACAGTTCTAAAACTGCTTTTTACAACAGCTTCATTTATCTGTCTTTTTTCATGACAGTCATGACATACATACTACACAGATATTATTGTATCTGAACTTGTGTTGAATACAAAAAAAAAAAAGTAATATGACTTTGAAAATATTGCTTAGGATCTGTTGAAATTGACAACAAAATCAGAGCATGCCAAAATCATTAGTGCCAGAAAATACCCTCAGACCTCAGAGGGTTAAATGCTAATTGGCATAATTTTTTTTAACTAATTTTTCAAACTTTGTATTCAGTATATAACCATCTATGTGCCTTCCAATTTCCATGTAAATATCTTAAAAAATAAAAAAGTTATTAAGAAAAAAACATTTATTATTTGTTAATGAGGCCCATTTTGGACCATGTGATCCCAATACATAATATTACATCAGTTTTCTAAAAATTAAGCTATTTCTTCAATCTTTGATTTGTAATATCTCAAGAACGGATAAACGTATTTTAATTCTGGAAAAAAAAATATGTTGTTCTGCATTCAGTTCTGAATCCAATGAGACCGGTTTCAAGCAATTTGGATTGAATTTTCACCAGATATGCCTAATAACAACAGTGCATGGAATTAGCAAAAGATCCTCCCCTCATCCCACACCACAGATTCATTCTGGCGTTCCTCCAGGCTCCATCATAGGACCGTTACCGTTTACAGGCTTCATCTTGATTTGTTCAATTTCCAACCCAAATGCACTCATAAATCATGCGAGTGCACTTGCACCCTAATAATAAAATCTGTATGACTCTGGCAATTACCAGTATATTGAAGTGGTTAGAAAACACACAATAAAACTGCAATCAAAGTTAATAGCTCTTCTAAAAAGATATTGCGAAAGATAATTTATCCCAGGATTGATATTGCATCATTATGTTTCTCAAGTTTTAAGACTGTTGATTCTGTATAAACAGGAAGGTATTAGACCAGGAAGCAAATGCATAGACTCAGCATGCTGTTTATTGTGGGCCATGGTTGAATGCAGCAGTCAGTACATACACCGGCAATAAATAAAAAAAAAAAAAAAAAACAGGCACTAATTGTCAAACCGATGCAAACAGGGACGGAAAACAAGGTTCCGTAACGCACATAAAATGCAAGACGAGACTGCATACATGGGTTGAACTCTGAAAAGAATCAGGGAAACAAAATCAATGATAAGATGAGGCGGAGATGGAAACCAAAAACAGAGGAACGTGGCCATAACGTGTACAAAACACGCAAGAGCTGTGCCCTTTCCACTGGAAAACATACCACACTGTTATGAGTTGGTCTTCACGAATAGAACATCCACAGATTTTCGAGACGTTATATATAAAGCACCAAGGTCATCTTATATTTTGATGCTGTACACTTTTACAACATTAGTCTAAAGCTAGAGGAATGGAAATGATCGTCTCTGACCTGTTTGGAGTGCTCCTTGGTTTTCATGTTGCTTGCTTAGTAGTGTTGCGGTGTCCGGGGCCTTCCAGAACAGGGCGATTTATCCAGACGTCATGTGACACATCATGTGACACTTTGATTGCACACACGTAGATCTTAATCAACTAATCATGTGACTTATGATGTGAATTGGTTGGACCAGCTCTTATTTAGGGGTTTCATACGAAAGGGGGTGAATACCTATGCACACTCTAGATTTCTGTTTTGTTTTTTTAATCTTAATTATTGTTAGTGTCACAATAAAACAACAATTTGCACCTTTAAAGTGGTAGGCAATCCATTTTAATTCCAGCTTGTAATGCGACAAAACAGAACACCAAGGGGGATGAATACTTTTGCAAGACACTGTATATAAAACTCATCTCCGTAAAGGCTTTCATTAATATTCCAGCACTGCTTCATAAAACATTTATGCAATACTTATGAATGTCCAATGTAGGTAACCTTCAATTAAAGTGTTACCAGTGGCATCATGTTGAATTTTACATCAGGCAAACTCTTTCGGCTGCAAAGTCTGTTAAGACTAAAGTATAAATCCAAAGTTTTCCCATTTATTAACTTAGATTACTTGAAAAGTACACTTGCATATCGATCCAACTATTGCAAAAATCAGGAGGTTGGGGATTTTCCCCCCAATTGACAGATTTATTTTTTCGCTTGCCAGTATCACTTACTCCAGGCCGAGTCATTAAATTCAAGTACTCTGAAAATTCAGGAGTTTTTAAAGTCACCTTTCCAAGGAAGTCGTTTCTGCTCACCAGGTCCCAGTCCCACACCTCCACACTGAGCGGGCTGTCAGCCAGCGTGTCGTCCAGCTCAAACTCAAAACTCTCATTCCAGCGTGGATAGCAAGACTTCTTCACCACCTACACAGCAACCATGTTGTGCAAGATTGGCATCACATGAATGAACAATCAATCAATCTTCAAGAAAGTAGCAAAGAGACCGCAATTATCAAGACGCAAGAGTTAATAAGTGTCCGTGATGGAGAAATACTTTTAAAGAGTTTAAGGAAGTGAGGAAACTAGCAGTATACTGTGGTGCTTGAAAGTTTGTGAACCCTTTAGAATTTTCTATATTTCTGCATAAATATGACCGAAAACATTATCAGATTTTCACACAAGTCCTAAAAGTAGATAAAGAGAACCCAGTTAAACAAATGAGACAAAAATATT
>JAODOF010000001.1:55331372-55343745 GCA_027576175.1 Sciades proops | reverse complement strand
CATCCCACCTAGCATCTTTAATCACACGGGCTGCTCGCTTCTGTAAAAGAAGCATTGTGTTTCCGGTAGCAGCCGTTTTTTTTTTTTACATTTTTGTATCTATCTATCTATCTATCTATTAGTAGGATGGTTATCTCAGTGATTCAGATTTACCTTACTGTATTCCTCATCTTCTTGGATCGGACTCTAAAAGCTCTTGCCAAAGGAATAAAACTGTGCTCATCTGAACATGACGTGCACATTTATGCCTCTGGAGAGCCACTGAAATGGACAATAAAATCCTGGTGTGGAGTGTGTGAACCTTGGTGTGTGCATGTCTCTGAGAGAGAGAGTAAGAGAGAGAGATACACACACACACTGCCCCCTAACCTTTTTCTCCCTCTCGAGGAAAGTTGTCAGGTCTTCAAACATGTCAGCCTCTGACTCATCTGAGCCGCAGAAGTGTGTGAGGTTATTAAAAATGAACACAAGCTCTGGGGTTAGCTCTGCTTCTCCATTACCAAGGAGGCGAAAACCCCAGGGCACAAGGGACACACCAATCCCATACTGAGGATCTGCATCAAAACAGCATTAGCATGGATCACTGGATTGATATGGACTCTGATCTAACATTTTTACATCAATGTATGGATAAGCAAATGGCACAAATTGTCTTAAATACTCCAAGGAACCTGTAATTAGATTAATCATTTGATCACAACATTATTCAGATCCAAGCTGATTGCTAATTTGTCACATTCTAATACTAGACTAGCTTGAACCTCTAGCTAACTAGCAAGCAAACGCCAACTAGCATAAGAGGGCTAACCAAGCACAGACTACTCTATCATTCTGAACAGATAAGGTTCCATGTAGAACCTCATTAGCTAACGGGTGTGCCCTATTTTTATTCCCAGTTTCCTTAGTTTCACTACTAGCACCAAGCTAATGTGATATCCACACAAGCTCGACACAGAATGTATCCCAAACAAACCATTCTACTCCAAATCCTCCTGCTAAAAATAAACTTCCAGAGAAGACCATTAATCTGTATCGAATGCATCTGTTCTGTCAATCAAGTATGCTTATTAGAATATTAGGCCACGCCCATACACACATAGTCCTCTGTTCTGTCAGTAAACACTCATTTTGTCCATCAGTGTACTCAAACACATCCAACCTTAACATAATAAAGTAAATAAAGAAAAAAATCCAAGCCTTTTTGGGGAGATTTTAAGAGGTAAAGAAGCAGCGATTGAGCACACGGAAATAACTTATGGAGAAGCGAGTGAATTGCGCTGTTAAATGTGATAAAGAAAAGACCATGAGTGTGTTAATCAGTCAAGGAAAAGGGATTTGGATTGAAACTCAAAAAGAAGAAGAAGAGGAAGAAGAAGATGGAGAAGGAGGAGAGCTGTCTGTGAAGGTCATGGTGCAAGAACAGATCGAGTTAACAAGCTCTGTTTCTTCACTCTCTCAATACATTGCTTCGTGCCAAACACGCTGGCCGCTTTCATCTCCGAGCCGGTCTAAAGATCTCACCTGTCAAATCTCAGCTGCGATGAAGTGACAAGCTGCTCAAAGCCCCACCAGAGCTGCCAAGATCTTTCTCAGCTGCACGAAAATCCTAGGACATGTTTCCATCTGAGCAACTTGGCAATTCTAAGCAAAACCGTCACAAGAAAAACATGACCTGCATTTTCATCAGTTGTTGTTCCAATGAACATGAACAACTTAAGAAGAGTTAGAAGATGGGATAATATTTTATCCATTTATAGTTACATTTGGGGTGGCACGGTGGTGTAGTGGTTAGCACTGTCGCCTCACAGCAAGAAGGTCCGGGTTCAAGCCCAGTGACCGATGGAGGCCTTTCTGTGCGGAGTTTGAATGTTCTCCCCGTGTCTGCATGGGTTTCCTCCGGGTGCTCCGGTTTCCCCCACAGTCCAAAGACATGCAGGTTGGGATAATTGGTAGCTTTAAATTGACCGTAGGTGTGAGTGTGAATAGTTGTTTGTCTCTGTGTCAGCCCTGCGATAACCTGGCGACTTATCCAGGGTGTACCCTGCCTCTCACCCATAGTCAGCTGGGATAGGCTCCAGATTGCCTGCGACCCTGTAGAACAGGAAAAGCGGCTACAGATAATGGATGGATGGATTATAATAGTAATCTGACAGATTAAATTATTATAAATTACATTACATTACAGGCATTTAGCAGACACTAAATGGGGAAGCCATGGCCTAATAGTTAGAGAAGCAGCTTTGGGACCAAAAGGTTGCTGGTTTGATTCCCTGGACCAGCAGGAATACTGAAGTACTCTTGAGCAAGGCACCTAATGCCCAACTGCTTCCCCAGGCTGCTCTGGGTATGTTGTATGTCACTTTGGATAAGACCATCTGCTAAATGTATCAAAGAGCATCTGCTAAATGTATCAATGTACAACATACCCAGAGCAGTTGGGGGTTAGGTGCCTTGCTTAAGAACACTTCAGCCATTCCTGCTGGTCCAGGGACACAAACCTTCAACCTTTTGATCCCAAAGCTGCTTCTCTAACTATTAGGCCATGGCTAAATCAATTTCATGTACAGTAAACTAGTTGTACATAATAAATAATGGTTAGTAATAATCTCCTCTGACCCCATATCTATGCCTTGGAGGTTCTGTGTAGAACTCTACAACTAAGGGTTTCTTGAAATAACAGTTTTTCATCTGGATAATGTTTCGTCTACTGTATATTGGTGCATTCGATCCATATTAAAGAGGCTTATGGCAGACAGTACAGTAGGAATGTTCTGAAAAACTCTGTACCTTGTGTGAGAGGATGTTGGGTTCTTATACCACAGAGACGTCAGACCAAACCACAGTCTCTGGCCTGAGATCCAATATTCTGATGGGTTTTCTTCATTTTGGAAAGGGATTGTGTAACTCTGGGATACAATCAAATGTACTTGGCATCCTATCGCAGATCACAGCTTTGTCTATGAAGAAAACAATTATGGGAAGCAAACATTGCAACTCCACAAAAATGTCAGGGAAGACAATCTGTAATGAGTCTCTTTTTGTTTATGGTGACAGTGTTTGTGCAAGAGCTGGACACAATCAAGATGCGACCCAGTTCCTGGAGCTTTTGTGTCTTCTTCTGTACTTGGACATGGGGACAAAGTATGGGCCTATCGCGGAGACGGAGAGCCTGGGAGGAAAAGGGGGAAGATGGTCCTAAAAAGTGCTCATACACCTTCCTGGTCCCTGAACAGAAGATCACAGGGCCTATCTGTGCAAGTCGTGGACCCTCGCTTCCAGACAAAGATCGCGTAACCAGGATGGACATAGCAGATGTCCGTGAGCTGATGTCCAAGCAAAGACGTGAGATAGACACCCTGCGGATGGTGGTGGATGTGGATGGCAACATGGTGAATGAGATGAAACTTCTGCGGAAAGAGTCTCGTAACATGAATTCCCGTGTCACACAGCTCTACATGCAGCTTCTGCATGAGATCATTCGCAAGCGGGATAATTCGCTGGAGCTCGCACAACTTGAAGGCCGCATCCTCAATGCCACAGCAGAGGCATTGCGGCTCTCAGTCCGCTACAGGGATCTTGAGGCCCGATTTGCCTCTCTTGCTGCTGTAGTCAATAACCAGTCTGTTCTGATTGGTGCTCTGGAAGAGAGGTGCCTACGGGTTTATGGGAATCACAGGCAGGAACCACTTCCCCCACCGCTTGTTCAGGTAGTTCCAGAGAACATTCCAGTGCATGTGCCCCGCTTTTCCAATGAGATCCCGAGGGTCCACAGCCGGGCTTTCCCCAGGGAGAGGGGATCCAGAGCAGAACCAGAACCCACTACAAGTACCCTGGAACTCAAACGACCACCGACTGGCAACTTCAGCTCTGAAGGTAAGTGAGAATCAGTCTCTAACCAATAATCAATCATAAGTGGGCAATATCCAGTCTTTGAAAAAAAAAGATGACTCAAAGGTTCTTTGGATGGTTAAGGGTTCTAGCACCCTCCAGAGGGTCTACTTTGTCTGAAAGGAAGGAGGGTTCATTCTACCTTTAAAGATAAGTGCAGCAATGCAGAAATGAAGAAGGGTGCAAGATGGAAATATTATTGTCAGACTGTATATTAGAAGTGTGCATTTTTACTCTAATGCAGGTGGGAATGAGTGGATGGGAAAATATTAGATGTGGCACTGCATAATGCACTTAATGTGTTCACTTGTTCATCATCAGAAAATTCATTATTCTCATCAAGGTTGCTGTCCATCCATGCATTATCTACTGTATACCGCTTATCCGTCAGGGTTGTGGGGGAAGCTGAGGCCAATCCCAGCTGACTTCAGGCTTGACACCCTGAACAGGTCACCAAGCTATCGCAGGGCTAACATAGAGATGAACAATCATTCACATCTATGGGCAATTTAGAGTAGCCAGTTAACCTCATCCACACATCTTTGGACTGTGGGAGGAAACCGGAGCACCCAGAGGAAACACACACATCATGGGGAGAATATGCAACCTCCACACAGAAAGGCCCCAGTTGGCTGCACGGTCTGAACCCAGAACCTTCTTGCTGTGAAGCAACAGTGCTAGGGGTTGCTGTTGTTTAACTTCATTTCCTTATATTTTGGGATATAATCCATCTATGAGAGGTGGCACGGTGGTGTAGTGGTTAGAATTGTTGCCTCACAGCAAGAAGGTTCTGGGCTTGAACCTCACAGCTGATGGGGGCCTTTCTGTATGGAGTTTGCATGTTCTCCCTGTGTCTGTGTGGGTTTCCTCTGGGTGCTCTGGTTCCCCCACAGTCCAAAGACATGCAGTTAGGTTAACTGGCTACTTTAAATTGCCCATTTGTGCGTATGAATAGTTGAGAGGAGAAAACCTCTATAATAATCCACTAGAAGGCAACGGGAAATCGCTACTTTAATTCTTCCCTAGAAACTTTGATGGCTGAAGTCATCAGAGCTGCCACGTCACTGTAGTGATATGCTAAGTAGAGAAAGAATCCATCTATGTTCATTAGAAAATATTGTGGATGAATACGAACAAACAACATGAACAAAAATAATTGTAAAAGTGGGTGGCTTTTTCTGCAGAATTGACCAACATTGGTAAAAAGGTGCTTGTGGAGGGGAGGGGAAATATACTGGCTAGAATTTCTTTTGGATCTGGTGGAAGTGGGATTACAAAAAACAGTCCAGATCTTTTGCACACCTTTTGCAGTTCCAGTCATGAAATTAGAGTCTGTACAAATGTCAGCTTCTTGGCCTGAAAATCAGACTTTGCACATTTTTAGATATATTTCAGTTTCTGCTTTCTTTCAGTCCAGCAGACCACAAACTATGTGACAGCCATGCTACTTCAGCTTGCAAGATATTTTACTAACCAGTCAGCACAATTTTTAATGCAACGAAACCACAAGTAGGAAGTGCCCATGTTTGTTTTTACTCTCTACCTGTCTTCTGTTCACCCACCAGATGATGAATTTAACTTTAAGAAATGTAATTACCTACACGGTCAGCCTCATCAGAAACTCCTTTTAAAGCTTTTTCAACATTGTCACATACAGTATATGCTTGTACACATATATTCCTAATGAGCAAGTCAGAGGAATAGCAGCGAAGAAAAACTTCCTGAGATGACATGAGGAAGAAACCTTGAGAGGAACCAGATTCAAAAGGGAACCCATCCTCTTCTGGGTGACACCAGATAGTGTGATTATAAACCATCCAAAAACACCTAGGACAATAGTACACTGTTACATCAAACAGTACCAAGCACGTTGAAAGGATGTTTCTTATGAATATCTTAGTCTTTATGATTACAGCAGAAGTTCTTGGGTACAAATCAAAAGTATCCTGATGAGATTATCCACTGAAGCAAGGGTGAATAAACTTTTTTTGGGAAGTGTATTCTTTATGGTATCCAAGTAGGAACTATATAATTATGTATTGAACTGGGTATTTATTTGTTGTTGTATACTTCTTGATTTTGAGGTCCTTTCCGCGACTGCCTTCATGCTATGCAGGCTGGACATGCCACCAGTGGAATGTACCTTCTTAAACCAGATGGGAGTGACAGGCCAACGCAAGCATGGTGTGAACAAGATGTGGACAATGGAGGATGGACCATCATCCAGAGAAGGAAGGATGGATCTGTTAACTTTTTCAGAAACTGGGAGAGTTATAAGGTGATGTGTAGCTCTAAGGCTCATCTCTTGCTCTGCATTTTGTCATTTCTGTTAAAGCCATATAAAAGGCAGCAGTTTGAAAAGATGCAGTCAGCTGGCGTCATGTAATGATCCTTGCCTTCCCTGGTCGGTAGCTGTCATCTGATAGGAGAAACCTGTCTGGTGGGTGGGAATTGGCCATGAAAAAATTAGGGAGAAAATTCAAAGGGGCGTTATAAATACAGTGGGAAGCTATGCTACAGCATCCAGGGAGCAGTTGGGGGTTAGGTACCTTGCTCAAGGGCACTTCAGCCATGATACAGAGGGATGGAAATGTGCAGTTTATTCATTCAACTCCCCTCACATTTTTCCTGCTGGTCCCGGGAATCAAACCGATGACCCTTTGGGCCAAAGGCTGCTTCTCTAACCTTCAGGCCAGGGCTGCTCCCATGGACTTTTTTTAAAACTGAAATTAATATCAGTTAGTGCCATATTAACACCATATTAATGCTATATTTTCATTTTAAAGCCAATATGCCTTTTTGCCTGAAAGCATCATTCAGTCTCTGGAAATTTGCTAGTCATCTGCATACATAGTTTGATGATGAATGAATCAGAAGTAAATTATTTTTGTAAATACCCATGATTTACATTTGGTCTTCAATGCTAGTTTGCCCTAGAATTAGCAAATAAATCATGCTAACAGATGACGAAATGGCAGGATTCTTGCTAGTTTGTTTTTCTACATTGATTAACCTGCTAAGCTGAAATGATTGGATGCTAAACTGAAGCTATTCAATTGTATAGGATATGGTCATTGGGTGGATGACAGAAGAGACCTTCGTAATTTGTAATATTTGTTTTGAATGTCTGAATAAGTAAGGTTTTTTTCTGTAATTGCAATTAAGTAAGGGTACATGTAGTCATTTTCAATAATTCTTAAGTAATGTATAAATATGCCAAAATAGTATAGTAGCGAAGCACAATTACTCAAGTACTTTCCAACGCTGGCTCCAATATTCCATATCCCAAAGTAAAGTAGCTTCACTTTTACAATTTGCCAAGAAACAGAAGGCAGCAAAGCAGGAAGTCACACTCTGTGCCAAACCTCTTTATGCTCTTTCCAGACTGTGGGTTCTTTTGCATGGGACTCTCTAAGGAATAGATGCATGCTGTCCAGGCTGTCATGGGTGATTGAGGGTACTTTCAACTTTGCCAGAAATGTGATGCCCCGTTATTTCTACCTAATGCCGACTCTCAGCACACTTCTGTCTTGTCTCCCACACAGCCACACATGCAAGTGAAAGATGACTCTCGAAACCTCAAGACATTTGTCATGATTCCAGGTCCTAATGGAAAGCCTCATTCTGAACCAATAGGTTTATGTTACTTCTCTCTCTTCAGGAAATCCATTTGGCCGCAAATTGCGCTCACTTGCGTAAATCGCTCACAAATGACATAGCTGCTGTCCAATATTTGTATGTGGTGAAATGCAATTTAAGCGGCCTGAGATGTCAGCATTTTTCATATCAGATTTTTGTTTAGACAAATCAAATGTAGCGTTCATCAGGGAAATCTAGACGTCTGCACGCATTTTCATGCAACTATTTCAAGACTTTCCCAATTTCTTCTTTTACAGCAGGTTAATGAAAAGTTGCTCGGGCCTATTAAAGAGTAACAAGCTTCCATTAACTTTTTGAACCAATGTAGTAAAGTACAACTCAAAATAACATCACATTTCTTTTCATTCCACTCCAGCAAGGTTTTGGCAACATAGATGGCGAGTACTGGCTGGGTCTGGAGAATATTTACAATTTAGGCAAGCAGGGAGATTACAAGTTGCTGGTGGAGCTTCAGGACTGGATGGAAAAGAAAGTGTATGCAGCCTATAGCAGCTTCCATCTGGAGCCTGAGAGCGAATCGTACCGCCTGCGTCTGGGCACTTACCAAGGCAATGCTGGAGATTCTTTAACCAGTCATAATGGCAAACAGTTCACCACGTTGGATCGGGATAAGGATGCCTTCTCAGGTTGTTATTGATTCTGACATATAAGTGCATCAGTGATGGCTGGTCTTGATATCAGATATTAGATTTCAGCTTCCTATCTATCAATAACTATAAGTGTTGAGCAATACGTTATGTCACAAGGTCTCATCAATGATGTAATGAAAGAATGATGTTGGGAAAACTATTGCATGGAAACACCTAACCACACTTTTCTAGCTTGTAATGCTCTACTGGTTTCATGCCATGGTTCCTGGGAAAGAAACAAAAATTTTACATAGACCCAACACCATCCTGTCTTATCCCAGCCACCACTGGTGGACTCTATGCTCCAGTACAAAGTACAAACTGCCTTCCTCATTTCATCCTCTCTTTGTCCTGTCTAACTTCACTACAGGAAACTGTGCTCACTTCCATAAAGGTGGCTGGTGGTACAATGCATGCGGCCAGACCAATCTCAATGGCGTGTGGTACTCTGGTGGCGTGTATCGCAACAAGTTCCAAGACGGCATCTTCTGGGCAGAATATGGAGGAGGCTTCTACTCTATGAAAGCTGTACGCATGATGATCAGACCTATTGACTGAAGCGGAAACAAAGCCGAAACCTGAATATAGTTTAACACCTCCATTTCTGTGCATATTCAGTGGCAAAACTGGAATGTTAGAAGAGCTGGGAGAGAATTCTCAATTCCACATTCAAGTAGCTAAAATCAGAATCAGCTTCAAGAGCCCGGATCTTTGGAGGGTTCCCTTGCACACAAGGCATTTATACAAACTGCGTTATGATTAGACAAGCCATTTTATGGTTGTATTTCTCCATGGGGGACACTGCTAAAATGCCATTGTGGTTTCATGTGTTGTGTATTTAATTGTATTTCTTTAATTATCCTTCCACTTTTCCTGCTAGGGGTTGTGGTAATAGACATTGTCACAAAGGTTTAGATTTGGATTTGTATCCCTGGTCACACATTCCAGCTCCTCCATGTTGATCCACAGATATTCCCATCCAACTGTGATATAATCTTTCTGGCAAGTCTTGGTTCTGCCCCAAGGTCTCCGTCCAGTGAGATATGACTGGTACAGCTCTAGCAGGAGCCTTGTAAGGTACCAAAACTCCCTGAACTGATTCCTTAGACTCTTTCTCTACCAACAGAGTGAGAGTCCAATTGACTCTCCAATTGACCAGTTTCCATTGCAAGGGTCTTGACCATCTAAGGGTGCTTTCACACGGACAGTGGTTAGTCAGGTTGAATTGAAACTTGGGTACACATCCTCTGTTGGCGTGGTTCTTTAAGCAAGTGAGTTCCCAGCAATCACACTTGGGTGTGTCCCAAAACAACCAGTACAAGAGTGTTTGAGTGAGATCGTCTCAGTCTGCATCCAAGTGAACTCAAGTGTGCTTTGGTTGACATGAACAAGCGATTCAGCTCTGAATTGACCTGACTGTAGGAACTGACTCAAACATGCTATGTGTTTTGGACTGGTATTGTACCCTACTCTATCCTTCCTTTCACAGGTGGTATACTTGCGAAATCTAAAGACTAAAAGAAAGGACTATATCTGGTGAACCAAAATACGCCAAATCTGACAAAAATACAGCATAAGGACGCTATAAATCCAAATTGGTGACCATTGAGAAGACCTTGACGAAACCTATCTTCAAAGTTGGTCATAAATACAATATGTAGATAACAACTTCAGCTTCAGAAAGAGATTTGGAAGCTGCAAGATGGTAAATGTTCTTCAGTCATGCATGTCAAATTCAGAAGGAGAGCAGGAGAGATTATCCAGATCTGTTCTCAGTTTAGGTTACTCTGTATCTGCTGAATAAATATCACTTTCAGTGATGATGTACATAACAGTTAATATATTATTTCTTCTCACGTTAAGCAACTCAGCCTACTTTATGACTGCCTGGAGTTGCATTCTAGACTTCCATGGTTTATTCAGGTCCAGGCGAACTCTGATGAAGTTAGAGTTCTGTGGAAAAACCCCCCCCACCTCTTTGTGCAATTAGTTTAAATCAAATCCAGTCCTGGATGTTTTGGCCGTCTAAAAAAAAAAAAGGCACACTAGTTGAAAAAGAAGAGAAAAATATGGCCTAATTTTGGTTGTCTTTTGAGATTTGAAGGAAGAAAAAAAAAACAAAAAACAAAAGGAAACTGCAGACCAAGCAAAGGGCCTCTGAGGGGTACGAGCACAGACAATGAGAAACAGATTTCTCAAAACCCAAACAGAACTCGGAGAAAAAAAATCAGGAAAGTGATGAGAGTTGGTGGAGGTGGGGGAATATTGGTTAAAAAAGGAATGAAATCAAACTTTGCTGAAGGTTATTATTTTTTTTTATCCTGTTCTAAAATACAAAGACGTTCACATTCTTTCCAGGAGAAAGCACAATGAAGGTTGTGTTTGATCTCAGGAGTCATGGTAATCCCAAGCAAGGTCTAAACCACCCTGGAGACCAATTCATGGACCGCAAGGACTAAAAGGAGCCCTGGCGTCAAAATATTATGCATCCCTGACCTCAAATCGGCTGTCAGGAGTATCATGTTGCTAGAACCTTCGATAGGGAAAATAAAGTACTCTTGGATACTGATCAGTGTGGTGGATCACTATGTGAATATATTTAGCTTATTCATACATATACATGACCTGTAGGTCTGTCGAAAACATCACTCAACACCACGGAGTTAGTTAATATCTCTGTGCTGACAGAATGTGGAACTGGCTCCTGAATTTTTTCGGTCTTTATTTAAAGCTCTTCTATGAAGCAGAACATTCTGTGGTAAAATATTTTAGCGGGTTTAGATTTTATGGGGTGTTTGTAAGACACTTTTGTCTGGAAATAACACGGATTTTCTTTCTTTTTTTGAAATGGAAAGCGTTCTATCATTCCTGACACAGCATGCCACGTGCTAATTTGTCAAGATCACATTACTCATTAAAACAATGATCTTCAAATTGCAGCTTTTGTAGTCATATTTCCATAATTGATCATAACTAAGGTTTAAAGTTAATCAGCTCTGAATAGCGAGAAATATAGTTTTTTTTTTAATGGTGAAATGTTATTGCTGACCTTATAGTGACCAATCTGACTGCAAACTACACACTTGTCATGTTAAACGTAGCCGAGTTTAACAGAAAAACAGCTGGGAACTGAGTCACACACACAGTAATTTAAACTTTAAACACTTTTATAGAGAGGTTTATTGCTACATAAACATGTTTAAAGCAGTTCCCTGAAAGTTTCAGAGAAAAGCAATTACTCCGGATATAGAAAATGGACTGTGACCTTAACAGGGTCATACAAAATGCAGAATTCATCATTTTGAATTAGCTCAAATTAGCCATGCCCACAGAATGAATCTCATGATTAAATATGTAAGTGTTGATGTTGATGTGGTGAGGTTTTCTCTAAGGAGACATTTACACCAATTGGCCATAATATTATGATGACCGACAAATGAAGTGAATAACGCTGATTACTATCCATACAGGACACTTTTTCGATGGAATAAAAATGTGTTCTATTCCCCTCGAGTGGGTTTCATTCATTTGGTTCGATAGCATGCAATATTGTTAGCATATCACTTATACTACGTGCATTACATCACTCTACCCAGTGGAGAATGAGTGCTGAATATGGTTTACGATATTGCATGGTTATCAAGACAACATGATGTCACACATCAGAGACATAAATGGGATCATGACACCCATGATCGAGATGCTGACCTCTTCTGCTCCTCGGACCTGCCTGATCCATCCTGATGCCCTATGTCTGGTTGGAGTCGCATCACATCACTCCTGTGGAGGACGGCCCCATATGGACTGTTGAAAGTCACACTTGGAAGATGCTCTGGACACTTACAGTAATGCTTTTATGGCTGAGGACGACAGTTGGCTTGCTAACTTTAAGACTGCAGTTGTCATGAAAAGTTTTGCACTCAAGTTCCTATCAGTGAAGAGTTCTAACATCAACAAAACAGACTTCATGTTAAAACTGTTAAAAATGTTATAATCACTTTGTCTGTTATCACTCAAATGAGGATGGGTTCCCTTTTGAGTCTGGTTCCTCTTGAGGTTTCTTCCTCATGTCATCTGAGAGAGTTTCTCCCTTCTCACTGCTGCCACAGGCATGCTCACTGGGGATAGATTAGGGATAAAATTAGCTCATGTTTAAAGTCATTAAAATTCTGTAAAGCTGCTTTGCAACAATGTCT
>JAODOF010000001.1:55226574-55237024 GCA_027576175.1 Sciades proops | reverse complement strand
CTCCGTACTTGTTTACATGCTGAAATTGGATATTGTTGTTGGAATCCGTCAAAAATAACCATGTGAAAGCGCTGCGTTGTATATGGATTTGAACATCCAAACACAACAGGACGTTCCGTGCACAAATTTCTGAGAAATGACACGAATCTAAAGCGACAGTGGGTGAGGTTTGTGCAAACGAAGCAGGCAGATTTCGTGTCACCGACTCATAATAAATCTGGTTCATCAAGTGTTCACCACCAGAACGACCACATGGGAATTATTGGAGCAAAAAAAGAAAGCTGATCTGACATTTGGACAGATTGTCGATTCCCTTATTATCGCCTGCTTCATTTTTTTTTCTGTCAGTAATTACACTGAATAAGTGTACGTTTTAAAGATTATATTTCTGCATTTTTTTGAGGTACATGTAAATATTTCCCCTATATTTTGCAGTAGCCGGCTTAGAATAACAATCCACAAACCAATCTGTTTCCAGTTTTCTCTGGCTGGTGGTGCGCTATCGGCGGTGAGCGGGACTGTCGTGAACTGAATGAACTGGCATCAGTTTCTCGTCTTGGGGGCTCGAAAAGATAACCATTTACTCCAGAATATCCTTGATAAATCATCTGCCCCTTCATCCGACATGTAAAAATCCCAATCACTATCAGAATTCTCTCCAAAACGTGATTCCATATCGAGACTGGTCTAACCACTGCTGCGTGTGGGAACAAAATTGATACCTGGATTGTTACACATGTGACGTCGCACACCCCTTCAGGCTCTTCTGGTTCAGTCTCGGCGGATTCCGTGAAAATTGGCTGATCTTATTGATTTTCCATTAATTTATGGCCTTTTGGATCAGCTATGGTTCGAAAACACATGGTCAATCAACATAATGATTGTTGCTTAGTACAAGGAAAAAAATATGGTTTAGGGACATTAAATTCACTTTGAAGTAATGACGGATGTCGTTTCTCTTTACTTAGTTGAGCAGTTCATGACAATATGGATTACTACAGTTGTGGTATGGAATAGGGCTATTTACTGTATTGTTATTATTTACTATTTGATCTCAAACACATTAAGAAAACAAGAAATTTCACTAATTAACTTTTGACGAGGCATACCTGTTCACTGAAAACCATTCCAGGTGACTACCTCGTGTGAGCTGGGTACGATAATGCATATTATCGTATCGTGATGACAAAGTGTCATCAAGGTAATCGCTGGCTACTTTGAAGAATCTAAAATATGGAACATGTTGTTTTGTTTACCACTTAATTCCGTATCTGTTCCATATGTTATTTCATAGTTTTGAGGTCTTCAGTATTGTTCTACGCTGTAGGAAATATGAATGTGTGTTCAAACTTGTATATAATAGTTTACTGATATTAAAATATCAGTTGAATATCAAGAGTTTGTTTGCTATATGATGACAATGTGATTGTGAAGTGGGTGGAGCTTAGTCATGAGTCGTTAAAAAAAAAGTGAAGCAAACTTTTTTTTTTTTTTTTTCAGTTTTGAGATTTTGATTGGTACAGTTTAAGACGAGATGCAATTTATCACAAAAAAAAACCCTGAGAATTTGATCGACATTTTTAATTGTACCTATTGCCTTTGTATAAAAATGTAATACAAATACACGTGTAGATAAATCTGGGCAATTTAAGCTAATATCTCACTGGGCTGCGACAGCTTGCGACAAATTGCGAACGTCATTTGCGAGAGAGTTTCAAAAGTGTCTTGAAACATTCGCGGGACTTCTCAATTTCCTCGCATGAGTCGCAAAGTGTCCCTCCTTCATTGCTGAAATTTTGAACATGTTCAAAAAATTTGTGCGACAAAATTTCTCTTAAAATGGCTGCAATTGCGTCGCTGGTATCACAAAGCCATCGCGAACCCTTCTCAAGTCAGTTTCCGTGAGGCTTCCTCTACTTTCCTGCCTGCCGAGGGAAAGCTGGGCTGCGACAGCCTGCGACTAGCTGGAGACACAACAATTGCAGTAAAATATGCGAATATGAATTCAGTGTGATTCCAAGTGAAAATTGTCGCTAATTAGCATATTTTATCACAATTGTTGTGTCTCCAACTAGTTGTGGGCTGTCGCAGCCCAGTGAGATACTACCCTTAGTTTCCATCTCAAAAGGTTATTTTTGGCAGCAGAGAAACACAAAAATCTGAGATTTGATTTTTAGATTATTGTGGACCCTAAAAGTAAACTCTGATTGTGAAACAGCCCATGTAGAGGTCCGTACATGCCATTTCAGAACTGTAGGAGGTCCGTAAACTCCATTTACGTGTGTTTAGCCTCCACGACAGCCCTGTTTCCATGTTTTTGAATTGACCTGAAATAAAAAGCTATGAGATCGGGCATAACTTTCAGGGAATTTTATTTTGAGATTGGCCTCAAATACAAATACTATACATTAAATCACTGAGGCATGGTTTTCATATCGGTGAGAGAAATTGGAAGAGAATATTAGTGTAAGGGGACTCATTCATTGCAAGGTGGCTGAACTTCCCCAGAAGTACACTGATATCAATGAAAATCTTTGCAAGAGCTTGCAAAAAATAATTTATTTATTTATTTACTTAATTACCTCCATGTCCCTTCCAGGGTTCCGTAGATTATGGTGTGGATAATATTGATAATACACAGTAACCTTGTGTCCCACACTTATGCCTGTGTCACACATTGGTGTTTCAGCCTTGGCATATCAGGATACGTGGCAGTAAGAAAGGAACATCACAGCATCGCCAGCTTACGTAGCTAATACTCTAGGATGCGTAACACAATCTCCTTGTACGCCAGGGTGTGGCGTATTTTTAAGTCCGCACTTAAAAATCCATAGCACATATGTAGCAGCTTTGATACATCACACATATGTCACGTGTACACTGTAAAAACGAAAGCTACGCAGCAGTGACGCAGCGGGAACGTTGCTCGAACATCTATTACACCGTGCGAATGCTTTAGTTGACATGTGTCTGATGAAGGTGGCTCCGGGGCTGGCTGGGTGGATGCGGCTGATGTCTTCCCTCTTCCTTTGCCCTTCTTGGGTCCTGACTTCTTCGCTGGCATGAAGCTTTCTTGACTGTGACGAATGACAGTGAATGCAGCATGGGGCCCTCTTTTATACCCACCTGCGAACGCCGCAGGTAAGCAGCAGCAGTGTCACATGTAAGAACGAAACGCCATGCCAACAAAAGCAACGAAACAGTTATGCCACGGCAACGCATCATACGCCATGCATACGTCTCAGTATGCCATAACTTTACATCCCTTGAACCCCATACAAACCCCAGATATGCTACAGTAACTCCACACATACGCCTTATACGTCACAGGACTTTAATTTTGGACAAAATATGCCTAATTTCTTACTGTTTGACCCACACGCCGCTTACATGGCAAGATACGAGACAGTGTGATAGTAGCCTTAGTGTTTTCTTAAACATCTAATACATTTTTTAATTTAAAGAAGCTGCAGTCATACCAATTGGGCAATTTGGAAGGATGGAATTACATACTTCCTGCTATTCCGACTTCATGAACTTCCATTTTGTTTAATACACCTAACCAGCCTCTCTCTTTTTTAAAAAAATATTCCGGAGAACTTGCAAAGTGTTTCCCACATGAGAAAACTTCCTGTGACAAAGCACTGACATTGGAGACTCCTTCCATAAATGTTTAATAAACATCTCATCTTCATAATCATCAACGATCAATCGCCTTTTGTCTTTCTTTTATCATTATTATTATTTAAATATACGGCCCGTTCTATAATTGCGGGTACATTTCAAGTGTTAATGTCGCTGTTAGTCATCGTCAACTCTGTTATCCTTAAACTGGGCAATCCATTAACAGAACTGACGGCAACAGAGTTGACGTGACAGTTTCCCACCATTTTCTGTGTTGACTCCACATGCTAGCCTCAAACTAGCTACCACTCCCACACGGCACGTGTAAAAACAGAATGTTATGGATTCTAATCTTTTTTTTTGTTTTACATGAGTGAGAGATTCACTCCGATATCACAATAACAGAGTTGACGAATTATTAATCTGCCGTTGGTGTAAAATCCTCAACATTTTGCTCAAATTAACGAGAGAAGAAACATAACACTCTCTCTCTCTCACTGCCTTTCTGAAGTTTCCCACCAGAGGAAGTGACATCACTCGGTGCAGGTGTGATTATTGTTAAAAGTCTTTGTATGCGGTTTTAGAACACAGGTAATAGAATTGACGAGAACATTGGGACGGGCAAAAAATATTTTTTATGACTGAAATTTCACATAAAACAGAAAATAGACTTTCTATTAAAACTGCAATTGATTTTGTAACAATTAATACCTCTAAAAAACACACAGTTTGACTGAATCACTTCCTGTTTATTTGAGTTGAATGGATGAGTCAGGAGTCGAAGACAGCCAGTAATGTGGGGGGAGGGGTGGGAGTTTTTTAGTTAATGTTTTATGGATAAATTTGGTCTAAAATGTACATCGAGCATCGCTATTGGTGACAGTTTGTCATATTGTTCAAAACTGATTCAGTAAAGATTTCTTTTGTGGAGAATAACAAAAAGGTTTATCTTGGAGACATGAAATGTTGAAATATACCCCGAATTCTGGAATGACTCATAAAAAACCACAAGCAATGATTTGAACATACTTTGCAATGTTCGTGTAACTACAGATAGTTACGGTGTGTTAAGTTAAGTAATGTTAATAGACTTCCACAGAACTGGTGAATAGGTTTGTTTGTTTGTGCCACAGTGGATTCTTAACATTTATTTCTACTGCATTGGAATATTAAGGGACCATTACTTTTGCAAATTGCCCGTTCAGTCTTACCTTCTTAATCGCTCTCATTCCACACCATTCTATAACATTAATATCTAATTAAGCGACTAGAGAACTTCATCCCCCTCCCTGACGTTACCTTGGCAATGACCTCCTTCACACAGTCGCCCTTTCATTCTGATTACAGGGGGCGTTTAAAGGCACACACACACACACACAGTCTGGAGTCAGACTTCATTAAGTGACACATTCAAGTAGCAAATCGTTTCAAAAACAAACAAGTCCTGGAAAGACCTTCAGAGATTTCGATGGCCTGCTGAAAAAGAAATAAAGACATCATATCATGATATGATATGATATATCATATCGTATATATAAGAGATTTCACATCGCACGTGACTCTGAGCTCAGACAACTCACACAAGAAACTGAGAAGATTAAAAGATTAAAGCATGGAGACTTCATTCAGTACCCAATGTGACTGTTACGCTTTAACACCATAATAAAAACTTACAAAAGAGATTTCACTGCAGCTCTTAAACAATTCGGCTGCGCTCGCAAGGACTTTTTGGGATACAATTTAAAAAAACCACACCTCTTGACTACGCGTGTCAGGGTGTAAAAAATCACCGTCCATGAAATATATGTTGAGCGAATGTAGAGAAGGTGGGCCTTCAAAGTCATAGTCAAAGCTATAAGGACAGTTTACAAGCAGCCTTTATTAGATTATAGCATGAAAAGTTCCACTGACAGACACACCCAAAACAAACCTGCTACGTATATCGATATATATTCAGAAGAAGGATGCTAAAAATATTAACCGTTGTCTTTTGGACTGTAATATCACACAGGGCAACGTTTCCACATGATAAGCCTTTTAATGTTACATCATATTAAATTTCTCCACAAAGATATTTCATTTTCGGTCCGTATTTTCTATCCTTGTTTTATTTTCACACTCAAAGACAAATATTTATGTTTAAATGTGCGCTGGTCTGAATGTTATTGAAAACCCCATCTCTGATACTTTTACTGATACTTGAGTAACATCTGGAAACCTCTGACGCATTAACCCTCTGGGGTCTGAGGGTATTTTCTGGCACTCTAATGATGTTGGTATGCTCTGATGTTGTCAATTTCAACAAATCTAAGCAGCATTTTCAAAGTCATATGACTTTTTTTGTATTCAACACAAGTTCAGCTACAATAATACCACTGTAGTCTGTATGTCATGATTGTACTTAAAAAAACAGAGAAATGAAGATGGTGTAAAAAGCAGTTTTAGAACTGTGTTGGAATGTGTGAAAAAACATGGCCTTACCCATTGCGATGAACCGTTTTGGTCACTTGAGGTGATTCTGTTCAGTCTTAGGAATGGATCAAGCACAAAAACTTAAATCTGCTCCATTGATTTGGACAATTAACTGGCCATCAAAAAATTTACGTCCTATTGTTTTGGGATAAAGGGTTGCCAGTGGGAGGGGTATTCAATGAGAAGAGAAAAAATTTCCATTTTATTCAATGAGAAGAGTGAAAACCCCTCCCACTGCCAACTCTTAATCCCATCAGGTCAAGGAACAACGGGTAAGGTCATGTGTTTTTCAACACATTCCAAAACTGATTTTTACAACACCTTCATTTATCTGGTATTTGACCTTATTTTGGTATTTGACTCTTCAGTGTGTCTTGAAATTAACTATTTTACTCCATTCAGAGCCACAACCAACTCCTATTACAGTTACTCTGTAATTTTGCTCCCACTCCAACTCCAAATTTTACTTTCTAAACTTAAAATCAAGCAAAATTAACTATTTTTGAGGAAAATACTTTTAACTCTGGAAAAATTGCGTAGTCCTTTTTCCTGTGTATGCACTACAGCGTGCACATATCAGCCGATTTGCTCATAATAAATAGAAGAAATATTTACACTTACTTGAGTTGATCTTTGGCTGGATTCGCTGTGCTGAAATTGAATCGCTGTCCTGAATCACCCGAAGCTCAGAAAATCCGTATGCCATCTCACAACAAGTTTTACCTCCAAATAGCCTAAACTCTGTCTCTGACAGATTTTATCCTGTTTATGGTGGGCGTTCCCACTGCAAAAGAGAAACCAACTGAAAAAGTGAAAATGATTTATCATGCTGTTGCCATGTGGATAGTCTTTTATGAATGCGCAAGTGGACACTCAGCACTCTGACTCCGATGTGACTGAGTAAGGTGACAAGTTTTGTGTTTCATCAATTTAGGTAACTTCAAAACTATAATATTATTTGGCAGTGGGCACATAGGAAAGTGTAAAGTTTCTGTCAATATGTTTATTATGCTTGCATGATGAAAAACTCACAAAGATATTTATCTGAATACATGACCTACTCATTCTAAACCTCCCTTTGCTGGCGAAGCTCTTGACGCCAGAGGGTTAAATGTAATATCCTTACGGCGCACCTCGATAAAGCTAAATAAAGCTATAGATATGAATTCCACCTCCTGCTGCACTACATACATTAGCCAAGATGTGATCTGTCTGATGGGAGAAAGATGGCAGATTATTTAGCATGCACAGATGGTGGACAGATCGGGAACATTCATGTATGTAGAAACTCTGATAAAACCAAACAAAATAAATGTAGATCAAAGCCCGTCATACAACTCTTCTCGAAGCACAATACGTAACCTCATATTTAAACAAACAGAATGATAATCAAATGCAAGCCAGACTCAAACAGTATTTGTACTTGTGATATGAGGAGAGAACACTGCAGTTCATTGCTGAAATGATTGGCAAAAACTTTTTATTGAGATCACAAAAAAAAAGTATCAGGTGAGCATAAGGACTATGGCTAGACATAGTCTCATCATGAGGAATTCATATGCTCTGCATCTCTTAGTCTGTAATAATGGAGTTAACTAACTGACTAGCTTACAATATATTTTTACACCACACACTCAGAAAATAAAGTACATTGTTTTACCTTTAGGGGTACAATGGCTTGTCACTGGGACAGTAGTCTCTAAGGCACTTATTTGTACCCTTTATATACTGCTGGGGAATATATATATGTACCTTTTTGGCCATAAAAAGGAACACACCATTACCTTGAGGTCTAATAATAAACCCTAGGGGGTACATTAGTGTAGACTGTACCTTGGGAGACAGAAATGGACTTCTACTGTACCCCTATTTCTGACGGTGGGTGTCAGCAGCCACTTTTTACCCGAGGGGGTTCCAAGTAACCAAAATATAGGACTGGGTGAGCACAGTGAAACTTCCACTTGCCTGATGGCTAGCTAATTATTTTATTATTTATCCACACTTTGTATGCAGTAGTAAACTAATCCAACATCTGATTACATAAAAGCTTGGCTCCTAAACACAGCCTGGTTAGCTCATCCGGCCATAGGCCAGGCCAGATGAGCTTATGCGATCACACATTGTCTGTCTGTTGTCGTCAGTCCACGTTGTCCATCCACAATTTACAAAAATCGCTACTCCTCGTACAGGATTGATTGGATTTCAATCAAACTCGCATATAATGTTCCCCAGGTGGGTGTGCATAAAAATTGTCAAGATGGTGGAGCCACCTGTCATATTTAAGATTTTATGGGCGTCTGAAATTTTTGGGTGACTCGTCACATTAAACGCTACTCTTCGTAAACTGCTGATGTTTTCACTGAAATGCACCCAGAAGACTCTAAAGACAAGAATTGTTCACCAGGTGGCGCCACCTACCATGATTGAGGCTCCAGAGAGGGGTCATGTGCAATTTCACGAAAATCGCTACTCCTCCTACAGGAGTGATCAGATTTCGATCAAACACGTATGTAATGTTCCCCAGGTTGGTATGTATAAAAGTTGTCAAGACGGTGGCGCCATCTGTCATATTTAACGTTTTATGATCGTCTGAAATTTTTGGGATACTCGTCACACCAGACATTACTGTTCATAAACTGCTAGGATGTTTTCACTGAAACTCACCCAGAAGACTCTAAAGACATATTCCAACAAGAATTGTTCATCAGGTGGTACCACCTGCCATGGATGCAGCTTCACAGGGGTCATATGTAATTTCACAAAAATTGCTACCCCTCCCACAGGACTGATTGGATTTCAAACTCACACACAACAACAATGGCCGGTATGAGCTCCAGCCTCATTGAGGCTATTTTTTTAGCATAAGGATTTGGGTGGATATCACTGTAGCACACCTAAGAAAATAGTCACAAAATTACCAAGAATATACTGTATAATGCACCACCAAATTAAAATACAAGCCTTATACTTCTACTCTGTAAAAGTAGTCATTAGTTTTCACTGTAGCACACCTACTAAAATAGTCATAAAATTACCAAGAATATACTGTATAATGCACCACCAAATGAAAATACAAGCCTTATACTTCTACTTTGTAAAAGTAGTGACACTAGCAACCTGTATCTTTTCTGCCCAGCTTCAGTAATTGCCCAAGTTCTCCTGCCTAGCACCAATTTTACATCTCAAAATTATTTCCACTTTCTGATGGTAGTCAATGTGTCGATCTGCTTTTAGGGCTCTGATCATTATCACTTCCCACACATTTTCTTATAGAGCTTTATGTTTGAGTAATAGCAGATTTCGACGTCAAACCCATTTCTCTTCTAACCCTGAGCAAACTAATCTTCTTTCTGCCTTATATGTAGGTTAAAGTGGGTAAAATTATCTGCCCAATGAATAAATGTAAATTCTACAGCTTGTAATTACCTAGTACAATCTGTTTTCATACAAAGAGAATGAAGGACTGGGCATAGTCTGGGTTGAACTTCTTTTGAAGCCGTACTTGCAGTAGTGCAAGCGTATTTTCTTGTCAAGCCTACTGAATGCTTTTAATACTTTACAGAATTCATATGCAGTTATTGTGGATGTTGCTGTCAGCCAGAAACATTTGTATCCTGATGAAATACTCATTTGTCGAGGATGCATTTTTGTTTTACTTAATTTCTTAGCAAACATAAAGCACTTCTTGTCAATGCAGTAAGGCTGACACGCTCACCCTTTTGTTTACTGATCCAAATGTAAGTCAAGAAAAACGTCAATACTCATTTTCTTTTCACACTCTGTAGTTTTGGAGTGATATAAATAATACACAAGGAACTTGACTGCAAACCTCAAAGGGAAGCAAACAGGGACAAGTAAGTACAGGAATAAATGAATGTTTGTTTGTATTAAAAAAGAGTTCAAGTGCCTTTGCTCTCAATTTTGCAACCATATTACCTCCTCCTATAATAACGGAAGGTTAAAAGGACATGGTCTAATGAAAGAACATAAGCTTACCTGCTGTGATAGAGGCGAGACGGACATAATCATATCCTTTTTCCACTGTCTCATATGGATAGCTCTCCACCAGGTTCAGCCCTAAAAAAGACATGATAGATAGCACTTGATATTTAAGCACCATTTAGAAAAATGCAGCAGTTTAACCCTTTAAACTCCTAGGACATGTCAGGTCCAGGGCAGGTCCAGGGCTGTACTTACTGAATCATTTATAGTATTTACTGAATAATATGCTTGATGGTGAATAAATGAATAATAAAATACGTAGGAATAAGGAGGTGGGCCAATCAGATACTTGGTGTGGAGCAGACTGACCCGGACTCCCTAGTTATTGTCCTCTGTGACTTTAACAAAGGTA
>JAODOF010000001.1:54214718-54226418 GCA_027576175.1 Sciades proops | reverse complement strand
AAGGTTGATATAATGTTTTTCTGAGATCAGTGGTGCAACCAAAGAGACAAAATACTCGACAAAGGACAAACACAAACCAGTGTAAGTCAAAAGGACAAACAGGTAGTGCAATATGAGCAATGACTCATGCAATGGTAATGTACATTATGCAACGGAGAGTGTAAAGTGACTTTGTTTCAGTTTAAAGTGTCAGTGCAAGGTAAACTGAGCAGTGAGAAACAAAAAGAGCAATGCATAACCAATTATTCAACAGTAAATGTTAAGTGACATCATGCCAAATGTAACTGAATATTTATATATTCTTCTGAATTAAATGATAATGTGTACCAAACACATTCGAACACAGGCTTGTACTCATCAGCAGAACAGGCCAGGAGCAAGACTTCGCAATGAGAGTTTGAAACTCCAGGGTACTTAAAGGATGCATGTGATTGGGAAGAGGGGTTTGTGTAGTGAACTTGAGCATAAGAATGAATCATGTGACACAGTTTGTAGTCTGTGATGCTGATGGGAAATTGAGTAGGGTTCATGAGTGCAGTGCTATAGTGGTAAATTCTGCACTGTGGATTTTAAAGGGATCCTCCAATGGATTGATTTTCAAACTTATTTTATGTAAAATTAGTCATAGATTTCAAAAATCTAACTTTCATTTTCAGAAACCAAATAGTTTTCAAGAAAAATGCATGTTTTTTTAATAATACCAGGTGGGCTTCCTGTGGTAGTGATGTTTGCAATGATGTCAGGTAGTGGTCGCTTGGAGCAACTCCGCTGTTTGTATTCTCTGTTAACATCATAGTTTTGCTAGTTTTACAAGTATTTTTATTGAATTTATCAGTTTTTAAATAAGTATGCCTTATTGTATCGTATATAAATGCCACAATGATGCTAAAAAGAAAGACCAGAATATATCTTTTCACTGTTTACCTGGCCAGAATTGCTTTATTATTTGCTAGAAATGGACTCACACCATCGTAAGACCTCAAAACAACCTGCCTGCGGTGCCCTACTCATGTTCTGAACATTTTGAATCATCCTGTTTCGATGATTTGATAGAATTCAAAGCAAGATTAATGGGGACTTTGAGAATTAAAAGAACGCTAAAAGACGATGCCATGCCAACAATATTTGCCCATCATTCAACTCCAAAAGTCCGCTGATGCAATGTTGAACCACAAGAGAGACGACAACGACACTGACGGGTTAGTTTCGACTTTGTTCGACCATGATTCTTTGTAGAATATTATCGATGTCTTACCTGGTGAATTGTAATTGGTATTACGATGTGTTGGAGGTTCTTCAGTGTATATTGGAAAAAAATACCATATAGATGACAAAGAAAACACTGATGGTGAAGAACAATCACTGATTCACTGAATTGTCTGTTTCTAAGGTCAGACATTGTCTACAACACAACAATAAAACTTCTTTTGACATAGAGCATTCGATTCAGACACAATACCTTCTGTTAAACAAGATAGAGACTACAATTAATGGCAACAAATACACATTTCGTCTGTTTCCATAGTTTGACCTTGGCCACAACAACACCACAATGAAACTTCTTTGGTCACTTTATCTTCGGAGTTGAGCTCTGTTTCGTCATGATTTTCTCTGCTGGAATTGCTCTCATAATCCACTATTTCATCTTCATGATATTTTGCTTCAAATTGGAATGGTAAAGCCATACTAAAATGAAAACTTAGTAGAGATTTCATACTAAAAACTCACTGAGGCGACTGAAGCTGCTCCAAGCGACCACTACGTGACGTCATTGCATACGTCACTACCACAGGAAGCCCATCTGGTATCCTAAAAAAAATGCATTTTTCTTGAAAACTATTTGGTCTCCAAAAATGAAGGTTTGATTTTTTGAAATCTGTGACTAATTTTACATAAAATAAGTTTGAAAATCAATCTGCTGGAGGATCCCTTTAAGGCATAAGTGGGTGTTCATGTGACAGCAAAAAAAAAAAAAGTGGTGTGAATAGGAAGTGGGCAGCACGGTGGTGCAGTAGTGAGCACTGTCACCTCACAGCAAGAAGGTTCTGGGTTTGAACCTCACAGCCAATGAGAGGCCTTTCTGTGTGGAGTATGTATGTTCTCCCCATGTCTGCATGGGTTTCCTCCGGGTGCTCTGGTTTCCCCCAAAGACATGCAGGTTAGGTGAATTGGTGACTCTAAATCAGTGTTGTCATCGAGTCACTAAGCCTCAAGTCCGAGTCCAGTCTCGAGTCCCCAGTGTTCAAGTATGAGTCAAGTCCAAGTCTTTTAAAAAAAAAATTTCAAGTCGAGTCCGAGAACAAGAGTCCAACCGCACCACTTGACGGTGGCTGTTTGGGCACCATTAACATTAGTTTGTTCCTGAACATCACGTACAAACAGGTGAATGTGCTTCTTTTTGTCAGGGAGTGTGAAGTGTTCTGTCAGAGATGGCTGGGAGACGGATGTAAGTGTAGAAGGTGTGTTTAATAATCCAAGTGAAGACAGGTAAACAATCCAGAACGGCAGGCAAAATCATAAAACAGTGAAACAGGCGATAGGTCGAGCGAGGCACAAACAGGCTATCGTAGACTCGGCAGAATCAAAGACGAGAAACAGGAAATCAGGGATCAGGAACCCAAACAAGGAAATAAGACTCGATAATGTGTCAGCAACACAACTCAATACTTCGCAAAGTAAGTGTGTTTTCACAGTTTTTATATCGGCGTGCTGATTGCGCTTTAATCCTGTGCAGGTGCGAGTCACTTGGCGTGTGCTGTCCAGAGTGCGCCCGAGAGTCTATCTGATGCACACGCCAAGGCATGCAGGCGTGACACACTTGCACGAAATTAGTGTCAAAATTAATGTATATAAATATCTTATGCCAAATTATTATGGCATGTTACAAAAAATAAAGAAAAAAAATCCGAGTCCTCGTCTCCAATTTACGAGCCCGAATGCAGTTAATGCACGAGTCCGAGTCATCAGTGCTCAAGTCCAAGTCGAGTCACGAGTCGGACTCGAGTACTACAAGCCTGCTGAACCGTTATTTGAAAGAGATGCCAAGCAGTCTATAAAAACGATTACTGACTCACAAAATCAGGAAACTGTTAGAACTGCTGATTTGTGTGATATTTTAATGTGTTCAGGTGAAAATCCCCCTGGCTGAAATGTCAATGTTTTTGTTTCGATTGTATTAATGACTTCTATTTCTGTCTTTATTGTAAAAAAAAAAAAACAGGACTCAAATCAGTCAGACAGCTTGAAATTGTGGCACTGGTTCATGTTATATCCAGGATATACCATGACTGACTCACACCATACATCTTTTTTTTTTTTTTTTTTTGATGTCACAGGATGCATTGCTTCATCAGTGGTGGAACTATTTTATGTCACGTGAGCCATCCTTGGCCAATCCCTGCACTGGAGTTTTTTGATGAGGGGTATAATAAGCACTCTTTACAACCATGGTGAGCAGAAAAGCACCTTGAGGTGGATGGAGCACAACAGCAGAAGACCACAGCGGGCTCCAATCCCATTAGGAACGTGAGGCTGCAGTGGGATCAGCACCAACAAAACCAGACAGCTGATCACAGGAAGATCGGTTTCTTTCCAGAGAATCACAGGAGATTAGAGGTTTCTGAAATACCCAAAGCAGTCTGTCTGGCACCACCACCGAGAGCATATCCTCTCACCAATCTGATGTTTGATGTGAAAATTAACAGACGCTCTGAGTACGGGTGGATCTTGACAGCGATGCTCACAGAAAAGCGGATTGTGGAATCATTTATCACAATATTCACGCTGATCTTTCACCAATAAATGCTATAATTTTCCAACAACTCTATTCTATTCTAAGTGATACTAAAACTTTAAGAATTAAATTTAAAAAAAAAAAAAAAAGACAATGGAAACCTAACTTCTCAAAAAAATCAGACAGACACAAACTACAGTACTTTATGAAAACTACTGCTAAAAAAAAAAAAAGTTTACGTTGATGTGAAAAACAACCAATGGAAACTATATCAATTAAGATAAGAGTCAAGAAGACGGAGACATTGAGAATTTATCGTGCAGTTTTTGCATTTCCATTAAAAAAAAAAACGAGTACATGGCAACAGAAGTACATGTAAAACGTGAGTTAGTGATGCAGTACGGTTAAATATTGTCTTGTGGCATTTTAAATGAGCGCATGACCTACAGTAATTTATCAGCGCATCAGTAAACTACGTAACTGATGTTGACAGATAATGATTCACAAATTATTTATATAGATCTCCCAATCCTCATTTTGATTTTATAACCTCACCCTCATTTCCCCGGTCACTGCCTTCGCAGCACTGCACTTGTTCTAAAACAGTTAATCCCAATTTAAAAAAAATATCTATACAGTATATATACTTAACAAAAGAGAGCGAAAGCAAACGAAGACGAGAGTAAACGGAGATGTCTTTCTTCAGGGTCTGGGACCCAACAGAACTAACGCATCGCTTCCCAGAACGAGGTGAGTCATCGGAGGGAGAAACGCACTGGGAGTGGTGCTTTGCTGGACGAGGCGTGAGCCGAGTCAGCACCTACCATCCCTGCTGTAAGCACACGCTTACCTACAGCATCGGTCTTACAGCTAGCATGTGATAACACGCAGCACCAGAGGAACACGACAGCAGCCTTCACACACAATATGGGCACTGAGACGGTTTATACGGTCAGCGGGTGCGATGTTGAGATCTGAACAGCAGAGAAGAAAACGATTACGTCGCATCCTGATAAAGCTGAATGGTACAAAACTACAGCTAAGTGCAAATGTTTACAAAGGTTACTTTGTGGATCAGAGGACTGAAATAACATAATTAAACAGCATTTCTCGGCGTTCGATACGTGCCAAAACTTCACTTCACTGCTCGATGTGTTTTGTGACAAACATGGGATCGCTTTATTTATTTATTTAGAATTAAACAATGACTGGTTCAAAGTGAACGCAAGTCAGTATTCTTTTTTTTTATTTTTTAAACCGGGTTCCTGCCTGAACTGATAATCACATCATCAGTCTTTCTTTGACTAACCAGGTACACCACCACACTTGCCGGAGCAGCTGGGAGATAGGCACCTTGCTCAAGGGCACTTCAGGGACTCAAACCAGTGACCTTTTGGTCCCAAAGCTGTTTCTCTAACCATTAGGCCATGGCTTCCCCTAAATTCAGCAGTGCCACACTGAAATGCAATCACCGTCCTAAATCATAACTGAAACCATGTTCTACAGAAGAATACCGGTCTTGGATGGAGAGTACTGGAGTGTATTGGCGTCTGATGAAAAAATGGCGTTGTTTGAAAGAGAATATTTGATGAGTTATACTGGTGTGTGTTGGTGTTTGATGGGGAGTATTTTGGCATTTTAGAAAGAATACCCAAGTGTGTTGGTGTTTGTATCTGACAGTCTTGACTGAAGGACAAGAGAGTGTTTGATGGTGCTTGATTTAGAATACGAGCGTTTGAAGTGAATGGCGGTATGCATAGTGTCGAATTTGGTGTTTGAGGAAATATCTGGGGCTCAGTGGAACATTTGGTGCTTGAAGGAGAAAGGTTACATTACATTACATTAATGGCGTTTAGCAGATGCTCTTATCCAGAGTGATGTACAACACAGCCAGAGCAGCTGGGGGTTGGGCGCCTTGTTCAAGGGCACTTCAGCCATTCCTGCTGGTCCAGGGAATCAAACCGGCAACCTTTTGGTCCTAAAGCTGCTTCTCTAACCATTAGGCAATTGAAATAATTGCTGTAAAGCATGCACAAGGTTATAAACTCTACATTATACCCTCTCAAAGGGTACTATCCTGGACCTTTTCTCGTCTGTGGGGTGAACACTTTAAACGTACACCTTTTGCGCTTTTATTGCGTGTGTTTTAAATGGAAAAGCTCATTAAATTGTGATTAAATTTCCGGAAGGAAAAAAAAAAGGTACTAAAGTGTACCTTTACTCATGGCTGGAATGGTACACTGCACCAAAACCCCAAGAACCTGGAGATATCTTTTGACATTTTTGAAAGAATCTGGATCATATTTGGAGCAAATCTGGAGGTTTTTATTTATTTATTTATTTATTTATTTTTTGGACAATGCTGTGGTCAGAGAGTACCCAACATGGATTTGATTATATACGGGCCATAGTTTGAAATATCCAGGAAAAAAATAAAATAAAATAAAATAAATCTCCGGATTATGGGGTATTTTGCGCAGTGGTAACTTCATCTTTCTTTCACCTGGAATTGTGAATATAATGCCCCTTTCTGCGTAAGGTGTCGTCTTAACTGTATCACTCCAGCGACCAAATATATTTAAATGGCACTAAGGAATACGGTACTTTTTCTCATTTAAAAGGTACTCGACATTTACATTTCTTGGTAAAGGATATTAAAAGAACTCCACAAGAGTGACAAGAAACGGTACCGCTTAGTACCCTTTTGTCTGAGGGTGTCCTGTAATGTCCATGATGTGCACTTGTATTCTTAGTGTGAACAGTGTAACATCTCCACTACCTTGTTAGCTCATGTGTGTGTGTGATGGCAGGGATGAACGTAGATGGGGACTGCAGCATGTCAGTCAACTGCGGCAATGGGAAGCTCCGGCAGTGGCTCATCGAACAGATCGACAGCGGTGAGTATCCAGGCCTGGTGTGGGAGAACGAGGAGAAAACCATCTTCAGGATCCCATGGAAACACGCAGGAAAGCAGGACTACAACCGAGACGAGGACGCAGCACTGTTCAAGGTACACTGCTCTTCATCCTCCTCCTCATCATCATCATCATGATTGTGCTGTAGCTTTAAGTTCAGCTGATCTTCATCCAATGATGATGTTGATGTAGTTACTTCACCAAGTGTTCTTTGGATAGTTAACAGTTCTTGAACCCTCCCTAGATAGCATTCTAGGATAGCAGAACCTTAAAACGTTTATCGGTTCTCCTAAATGGATGACTGGTGACCTCTGTGAAATCTGCCATTCAAACTAGGTTTCATCTAGAACCATTATAGGTTCTTGGGTTTTATGTATAAATGTACACCTGGGTTTCTCTCAGGAAGCTAACAACCCATGAAGAACACTTTGCTAATTGATGCACACTCATATAAATAAAGGTTCCTCAATGGATCTTTGGTTATTTATTTTTCCGTAAAGTGGTTCTACTTGGAACCATCTCTGACCATCTTAAAAATAAAGCTCCCAAAAATTCTTTTCATGTTTTTTCCCCCCAAAAGGATCTTTTTTTGTGTAATGATCTGAAGAATTATTTTCTGTTCACATGATGGAGATGTTTATGTTGGGGAAATTGTTTCTTAGTTCCATGCAGCACCAAAAATAATGGTTAAAGATCCACTTGGTCTTTCAGGAGCAAAAAAAAAAAAGCTTCGTCGACAGTATGTCACCATTCTATTGAGTTCAACCTTCAACCGTTATGTTGTTACGGTTTCCCAGACGAATGACTGAATATAGGATCTGCAGTTTATTTCCAGAAAGTGTAACAACTCTTGAATTCTAACTTAATATTTTGTAGAAAAGTCCAGAAATCTAGAATTTACATAGAGTAGGTTTTATGAAGCTGGTTAAATTTTGAACATTTGAGTTTGGTTTTGGGTTTCTTCAGTTTTATGTAGAAACCTACAACTTGGGGTTTTCCTGTCAGAGAGTCCAGAGAAGAACCCCTTTTAGGAAGCTAAGAACCATTGAAGAACTCTTTGCAAACTCTAAGAAGAAAGTGGTTCCTCAATGGGTTTCTACTTGGAACCATTTCTGATTCTCTTAAAAATAAAGATGCTACAATAAACAGAGGTCCAAAGGTTCTTTATGAAAAGAAGAACACTGATAACGTCCATACAATACAATCAAAGAAGAAAATGGTTCCTCAAGGGCTATTTGGTTAGAACGTCCACTTGGAACCATCTCTGACACTCTGAAAGACAAAGTTGCCTTAAAAACATTTTTTGGATCAATCCTTCCATGTGATGGTCATATTTGCGGTGGCAATAAAATCACTGAAGATCCATCAAGAAAAAAATTGTTCATCTATGACACCACTCTACCATTTCACAAAGGGACAACTGAAGAACTCGTAAGGTTTCGACAAAGCTTTTCCAGAAAGGCCATCAGGGTTCTTCTGGTTGCTTCCTTATCAGACAACGTTCAAAGACGAACCCCTTTTTAGAAACTCATAATGCTTGAAGAACCCTTGAGGAACAAATATACACACACAGTTCCTCAGTGGCTTTTCATTTAGTTAGCTTTGTAAGGGGCCAGCCTTAGAACCAATTAATGAGATACCATAGAAGAACTGTTTTGGTTTCCTCAAAAGAACCTTTGGGTTCATGTTTCTTTACCATTTTTTGTTGATGCTATGATCAAATCAAAACCCAAAATCGCAAAATTGATCCAAAACCCAACATCTTGACTTCTATAACCTTTCTTTCCATAAAGGCCAGCAGGGTTCAAAGCAGAAAACCCTTTTAGGAAGCTAAGAACCACTAACTTACCAAAGAGACATTGAGGAACCCTGAATGTACATACGTGTTCTTTAAGTGTTCCTATCATCCTAAAATGGGTATAATTTATCCAGTGCTTTGTAGAGTTCTCCATCAGAGTGGTGGAACAGTTTTTGGTTTCCTGAAGAACCTCTGGGTCCATGATTGTTGTTGCTACAACCAACGGATCCTTCCATGTGATCATGGTGGGGTATTATTTTTTAGTTTTCTGTGGAACCATGAAGAATAGAAGTCATTTGCGAACCAAAAAAGGTTAATCTATGGCTTGAGTTGTTGGTGAATTTTATGTAGAACTGTTAAATGTTCCATAGAGAGAGGAAGAGGACAAAAGTACACCTGTATTATGTTGTCGTGACGCCAGCGAGGTCTGATAACAGTGCAAATCTCTAATGCAACATTTTAAGAATGGACAAGGCAACCGTGTAGTTCATTAGTAATGACCAGGTGATCATCAAAGCACATCAGGAACTGGATTGTGTTTGTTCCCACCAGGCCTGGGCTCTGTTTAAGGGGAAGTACAGGGAAGGTGTGGACAAGCCGGACCCCCCGATTTGGAAAACGAGACTCCGCTGTGCTCTCAACAAGAGCAACGACTTTGATGAACTTGTGGACAGAAGCCAACTGGACATTTCGGACCCTTATAAAGTCTACAGGATCATCCCTGAGGGAGCAAAGAGAGGTAATATATATGTTTGTGTGTTTGTGTGTGTGTGTGTGTGTGTGTGTGTGTTTGTGTGTGTGCACTTACTTATACAAAAGACTACTTTAGATTTAGAATCGTGACCACCAACTTCCTCATCATCCTTATTCAGGTCAGAAGGAGGTTTTATTCACAAAGACTGCGGCTGAGTTTTGGTAACACGCCCATATGTATAATGAAAAAGTGTGCTGATGGAGGAAAATAATCAATGACTGAGTGATGTAACCAAGCAGAGCTGATGTAACCAAGCGCAAGTTTCAATAACAGCTTGTTTTCTGACAGTGATTCGCCAATGACTACAGCATATTTATCCATTTCTAGTTGCATTTAACGTCCTGTAACTTTAGCAGGCCTTCTTCCTGTTACTGACTCACACTGGAGACTCCTTCCATAAACAGTCAACAGTTAAACCATTTCTTCACAAAGAACTTACCATTTCAACGATTATACGTCATGTTGCGTCAACAACATTTTATCATTCGTCATGCGTTCGCTGTTAGTACGGATCCTTCCGACCAATCAGAATCAAGAAGTCAGCCTTGCTTATACCTCGCTGTAAGATTCGTAAGCATTTTTCGAAGCACTCATTGATAACAATTTAAACAATTTAAGGAATTGAAATGCGTGGTTATTTTTAATATGTATAGTTGTGTGTAAACTGTTCGGAGAGTTTGTTTATAATTATTCACAGGCTATTATTTGTTACAGGATAAAATGGCATTATCATGAATGGTAGCACTTCCAAGGAATTTTCGCACATTATTGCACTTTATTGCGATGCATGATTACATTTTATTTTAAAAAGAACTAGTGTTGTAGGACTCGAGACCAATATCAAGACTACTTTTTGAAGGTCTCGGTCTCATCTCGGAATCGATTGCATTTTTACTTGGTCTTGTCTCAGTCTCAGACCTACAGGACTTAATTTCAAGACCGGTCAAGACCACAACTGCAGGGGGATTTCACGAAATTGCCTGTGCACAAGTAGTGTTGTAGGACTCCAGACCGATATCAAGACTACTTTTTGAAGGTCTCGGTCTTGTCTCAGAATTGATCACATTTTTACTTGGTCTTGTCTCGGTCTCTCAGACCTACAGGACTTAATTTCAAGACCGGTCAAGACCACAACTGCAGGGGGATTTCATTAAATTGCCTGTGCATTGTTTGATTAACACCATTCCTGTGATTGGATGTAAAATGTCCTGCTTCAAATGTGACCAATAACATGACTCATTGCTAGTTCGAATTTTTTTTTTCCTGTTAATGGTTGTCACCCCTCCCCCACTCCTTCACACACTGGTCTGGTTCTGGTCTTGACTTGGTCTCGCCTTGCCTCGGTCTTGGTCTTGACTTGATCTCAACCCCTCAACGTCTTGGTCTTGATACACTTTGGTCTTGGTCATGACCTGGTCTCGGTTGAGGTGGTCTTGATTCCAACGCTAATAAAAGCCTAACAAGAAATCATAACCAGAGGTTTTTTTTTTTTTAAATATGCTTGTTGAAATGGCTTTCGCCGTTAGATAAGTAACTGAACAATGCAATGCAAACAAAATGCAAGTGTGTGGTTTGATATAGCAGGCTGACCTGAAATGACCAACAAAGCAAACTGTGGTTTCCTGCAAGTCTAAGAATATATACGAAGCACTCCATGCATGATCTTCTGCAACCATTTAGAAACAGTTTATCCCAAATCAGTAATCAATGTCTGCATGGACACTTCTTTTTTTTTTTTTTAAAGTCTTTTCCATGTTAGAGGAGAGTCAAGGCGTTTGACAAGACTGATGTACTGGGTCATACTTCTGTTCATGCACCACTGAAGAAGAAGAGGAAGAAGAAGAAAACAAACTATGATTGATATACCTTGCCATGCTTCAGCAAACTGCATACACTGAGTGTGTGCATGCCGACTTGCTCTTTCACTCAGTAGGGCAGGAAGCTCAGAGGAAGCCACCACATGTGCTAAACACCCTCAGTGCTTTTTATAGAGGGCTTCAGTTAGCAAGTGCACAAAATCAAACAGCATGATCACCCCTCGGGTCCTGCACCGCTCACAGGGCTGTGACTCAAGAGAAAAGAGAGGACGGAGAACTCTCGATTTGCCTATCATTAAAGGCTTGTGAAGTGTGTGAAGGTTATTTGCATGTCAACTCTGTTATTATTTCAGTTTGTCCAGATAAACAGACTATATATGGACATTTTTGGTTGAGATATGAACAAGGCTTCTCATTTTACTTCACTGATCCTATAAGGCACTAAGATACTGCCCTAGAGGTAGAAATGGGGCAATCATTTTCAGACATTTTGGTCTTTTCTTACGCTATTATTATAAAAAAGGGTCATAACTCAATAAAACATAGATGTGCTTATTTCACTGTTTGTATCCAACTTTGTCAAAATCTCAACTTTAAGCTCCGCTCCACGGTGGTGTAGTGGTTAGCGCTGTCGCCTCACAGCAAGAAGGTCCGGGTTCGAGCCCCGTGGCTGGCGAGGGCCT
>JAODOF010000001.1:52977705-52987846 GCA_027576175.1 Sciades proops | reverse complement strand
TACACACACTCCAATTTCAGGACTATCACAGTCAGATGTATTACTATCTGAGGAATCCGAAGAATCTCCAATAAATCTGAACAAAGAGGCCATTGCAACCACTCTCGCCTGCCGAGTCTGGCTTTGGTCTATAGCACCGGCTCCCACTGTGACGTCATACAGTCAGGGCTGGCTGGCTCAGCAGAGCAGCTCAAATGCTAACTTTGCGGTTGATTTTAACTCTCAAAAATATATATATTTTTATTCCCAATTATGCAGCATACAAGAGTCAAGGATGGAGATACTATCCACTCAGAAATTTCTTTAAAAATAAAGGTTCTGCATATCTCCTTTAAGCACAGTGTGCACATAAGTAGCAGTTTAAGGCATGCCACTGCATGTGCATATACATGACACTTCCCGTAAACATGAATTACAAGTATTTAGTGGAAGTGATTACCATGTTGTGTATATAATGCTCAGTAACTTTGCTTGTGTTTGAAGAGTGGTATAAATGTGCAAAAATGTGCGGGGTGTTCATATTTCCAATGCGTAGTGTCATGAATTGTGTGCATTTAGGTTTAAAAGCAGGAAGAAAGGCAGAAGAAAGGAGAAGCCAAGAAGCATCGCAGAAAGTGTCAGAGAAACAGAAGAAGAAAGGCTCTTAGAAGGCTTTGTAAGGACAACCAGCTCATGGAGATCAGGGATTGACTGCAAAGAGTCCCATATCACCAGCGATTCCTCAGGCTGACTAAAATTGTAAATTGAATCTTTGTCTGCTCGACTATATTCTGTGAACTTTGTGTCTCATACTGAAACTTGTATGGACTGGGGAAATTCCACTGCACCTGCAGCTTTGACTGACTAGAAAGAAGAGTGTTTCACATGTGTAAACAAACTAAGGTATTATGGATAAAGATATTGATAAGATTATCAATAGTTGTGTGTTTTGATAACACAGGCTGTACCAACTAGCACAGAAAACTCTCATTGTGTATTCTTTTGCACCCAAGGTCAACCTTTTACTTGGCAGTGCTCTGAACTCCTGTATCTGTTTCTATGCACGTCATTTATCTGCCACTATGTGTTGATGATCATGTTCGGCCATCACCATTGCAAAGATGACCATTACATCCGAGTATTCAAATTAGGCTCTAGGTTTCCAAAGATAACTGATGAGGTCAATTCGGGCATGAAATTATCATCCACATGTTGGGCAAAAGTGTTCAGTAACAGTTAAAGACAAGGTGCTTGCTGCCTTCATCTTACGAACTTTATGTTTCCTCCAACACTCTGGCAAGCGTGACAAGTCGGCATCACTAAAGCCTTTATTTCTGGCAGTGATCCAGGAAGGACAGACTTGTGCAAGGTGGACAGTGGAAGGACACTGTGGACAGTGGAAGGACAATCCTGTGCAAGTAACAGAACATGGTGTCAGAAGTTATGTCAGAAGGAAGTTTAGGCTATTAGAGACTAAAAGCCGGTGTGAGAATGTCGAGTTTAGTGCGCGAGTTTTCTTTCTTTTCATGGAGTGATACAGTTCAGGCCTCGGCAGTAAGTCTACAAAGTGGCAACATGAATCAGTTTCAAGTCTCCCCACCAGAGAAGTTCACGTTCAGTGCAGATGAATGGACAGGGTGGATAAAGCACTTCAAAAGATTTCACATTGTGTCCAGATTGGAGACACAAGCAGACGAGAATCAATTGAATGCACTTATCTACACCATGAGAGAAGAAGCAGACGATATACTGGTTTCCCTACACCTGAGCTCAGAGGAGGCGAGTGAGTACGACACAGTGAAAAGAAAGTTCGAGGCCCACTTCATGGCCTGCAGAAACATCATCTTCGAGAGAGCAAAATTTAATCAGCAGCAGCAAGAAATGGGAGAGTCAGCTGACAGCTTCCATACTGCACTGCATTGCCTCGTGGAACAGTGTGGATATGGAGCTCTACATGAAGAAATGGTGAGAGACAGATTTATTGTGGGTTTGAGAGATAAATGCTTATCAGAACAGTTACAAATGGACCCCGAACTGATGCTAGAGAAAGCAGTTAACAGACCCCAACAAAGCAAGCAGGTTAAGAAGCAACAAGAAATGATAAAGACTCACTTTAAAGCAGACATCTCCAACATGCAGCTTGACAGCGTGCATGCGCGTCAACGTGATGATGCACGGCCACAACAAAACAAGCCACAATACAGACAGACAGGCAAGAAAGCACCACAGGATAGACAGACACAATACAAAAGATGTGGAGATGCAAAAAGGCATAGCCTGCAACAATGCCCAGCAAGAGAAGCAGTGTGTAATCACTGCAGAAAAAAGGGACATTATGTGAGAGTGTGCAGAACAAAAAAAAACTGTATGAAGTGAGTGTTGCTACTACGACTGAGGATTATGATGATGAAGTTGCATTCCTGGGCTCACTGTCAGCCGATGCAAAGGCCAGTCCATTGATGACAGACATAAATGTGAATAACCACAACGCAGTGTTTAAAATCGACACTGGAGCAGATGTCATCCCAGTTCCAGAAACACTGTACATCCAGGGCCAATTCAGCAGGCTGGTGAAGCCTAAGAAAATTCTGCAGGGGCCAGGAGGCACACATGTCAAGGTAAAAGGCATGTTCACAGCCACTCTCAGTAAGAACAGTAAGAGCACCACAGAGGACATCTATGTTGTGAAAGGGCTGAGCATGTCACTACTAGGCCCAATGGCTGCCATAGCATTGCAGCTGGTCACTAGAGTGGAGAACATCAGCCTGAACTCCAAAGAGACTGTAAAAAAGAAATTTCCAAAGCTTTTTAGTGGTCTAGGGAAAATGGAGGGTGAGTACAACATTTTACTGAAGCCTGGGTTGCAGCCTTTCTCCCTCTTAATGCCCAGGCGCATCTCCCTCCCTCTCCTACCAAAGGCTAAAGAGGAGCTGAATCATCTGGAGCAGAAAGGAGTCATCTCTAAGGTGGAGGAGCTGACAGAGTGGTGTGCACCCATGGTGGTGGTGCCTAAGTGTATAGTCTCAGGCAGGGTGAGAATATGCACCGACCTCACTGAGCTGAATAAATCAGTGATGAGAGAGAAACACCCACTCCCCTCAGTCGAACACACCTTCAAACAACTTGCTGGAGCCAAAGTGTTTTCAAAGTTGGATGCCAGTGCTGGATTTTGGCAGATTTCACTGTCCAAGGAGTCTTCCCTGCTAACCACCTTCATGACCCCATCTGGGCAGTACTGTTACAACGATTGGTGCTTCGGAATCTCATCAGCACCAGAACACTTTCAGAAACATGTCACGTGTAACAGAGTCATATATTCCACTTGCCATTATCAGCCGTCTGAAAACTTTTATTTTGTTAGAATTCTTTTTTTTATTTGATATATAATGAATGAGCGCCCTCTACTGACGCTACTGCAGACATTACGGGGATTTCCCCACATACATTACCAGTCTGCAGTAGTCTGTCTTATGGTAAGTTTGTGTACAATGAGCTCCACTTAAATAGTTGAATAAATAGGTTTTATTTGTAGAAATATTACTTTGCAAAGAGCTATATGCAAGTGGAGAGTTTCACATTTGATGTGAGATGCTCAAATATCGTCTTTGTTTTATTTTATCTCTTGTACTTTGGTTTGTTAAAATAACCACGTTGTGCTAATCAGGTAGTCTAGCTAGTGTTACCTGATGTTAACAGTAGTCAATAGTGAACAAATATTTTCTTTCTGTCTTCAGCTACTTGTAATCCACGGTAGTTTTATGTTCTGTTATTTTAATGCATACACATACGTTACCAGTCTACAGTAGCCTGTCTTATGCTACTTGTAATCCATGGATTCGCTGTGAGACATTTACAAAGTCTGTTGTTATCAGGTGCACACGGGTATATGAATAAACGGCTTGGAGCCAAAAAGGAGCGATTGATGAGTTTTATTTGCCTACACAATGCAAAAGAGAGAGAGAGCGTAAACAACTGCTACACTACCACCAAAATCCAAGAGAGGAGTATGAAGCTCGCAGGCCACATAAGACGACATGAAGACCTCAATCAATCATGTCGAGCAAGCTCGGACCCCCATGACCCTACCTCTCCAACTGACTTTATCCTGCATTGCCCCAGGCAGTTCTTCTACTAGGCAGCCTGTGTCGTCCCACAGTTGATCGATGTAGGTACGCGCGGGATGACCCACATAGGTGGTGCCATGTTTGGGCTGCCATAGAAGGAGATCACTAACTAGCTCTTCCTTGTTGTGCCAACAGTGGCCAACAAACTGTAATCTTCTCTCCCAGGTGGTTGCCGATACGGGGGGAATAAATCCGTATAGTTCTTTATTTGTTAGATGGTCTTTCCAGGAGATACTTAAAGCGGTTCTTAACATTCTTGTTAAGGCACCGTCGAGTGAGGATTGGAGTTTGGAGGTGAGTGTCCAGGTAGTTGACCCATAAACCAGGACAGATTCAACAGTGGCTCTGAAGAAGTTACATTTTAGGTCTGGTGGAAGGTTGGATTTCCAAACTTTCTCCAAGCTGTTTAGAGCTACCCAGGCTTTTCTGAGACAAATCTTGACGTCTCTCTTGGAGGATGCAATGTTGCTGCCTAGATATATGAACTCATGACAATCTACTGGTACACAAGCTGCTATTCTGGGACCGGAAGCATGGAAAGCAAGGACACGAGCGTTCCCACCTTACATTCCTTAACATGTTTTACAGAGACACTGAGCTTGATAGTGTTGCTGAGATAGAGAGCTTGATTCTAGACAGACATGTGTGGTGGTGTACCATAGCATCTCGGACGATGCAATCGCCTAAGTAAGTAAGTACATCTGTGGTTCTTCCCTAAACTGTTTCCACAAAGTTGGAAATGCACAATTGTCTAGAATGTCTTTGCATGCTGTAATTAAATTGAATCAATTTAAATGTCATGATATCTTTTTAATTAGGATAAGAATAACTTAAGCGTATACAATAACTTAAACAGAGCTTTCCTTTTGTCAAGAGGCTTGATAACTCAAGTTGCATTTTATTTTTCCTTCAGTTTCACTTTTCAGTGACTTTTACTCACATGCACACACTCATACACACACAGTGTTGGATTGTTCAGTTCTGTCTCTCTCTGGTTACTGGCTTCTCTCTGCAAGAACACAAGAGAGACACATAAATAGACTGCCAGTAATCAAACACAGGTGAAACTCACTATGCTGGTTCTACATGACTTCTCCCCGCCCACAGCTGATGTCCGATCACGGCCCTACTGCCACGGACACAATACATTTATGAAATCACACTGTGGCATATTATCATAATTAATCAATAGCAAGTAAGAGATTAAAACTGGACAGGTGATTGTCTGGAATGATTTTAAAAATGGTCATCATTTAGGTATCATTTTGAAATATTCTCCATATTTTGTCCATATTCTTGACAAAAATGCTAAGACATCTAACAATAAGTGATAGATAGTGAATACTTTACACTACTTTATAGTACTTTGCACGCAATTATTACATTTATACATTTCTTGGAGCTACATTTATACTTGATTGCACTATAGGTCATGTAAAGTCAGACAACAGGTGTTTCACTTGTGTTAATAATTACAATACAATAAACATGAAATATATGAGGTCTCATTCTCATTATCTCTAGCCACTTTTTCCTGTTCTACAGGGTCACAGGCAAGCTGTGTTCAATAAAATACAATACATAATCATAAGAGGAAATGTACTTTAAAAAAACTTTTGGCATGATAATAAAGGCAAACAAGTCTAATATGACCAGTCAGTTGGAGTGTCGAGTTCCTTTACTGTTGATAAGAGTAGCAGTGTGAATGTTTGTCTTGGGCAGCAAAACTTTATTCATGAGGTAACGAAAGTGGTGCTGTCTGGTGATATTTAGTTTCCTTCTCATGATGTACAGGTTAGATAACTCCATCCTTGTACTGGATGGAGCCTTATGTTTTATTGTATCACTGATGATCCAGAAGATCAGTAGCAATAACAACATGATGAGTGTGAAGAGTTTCAATGTCCATGGTTCAGATCCATGGCTTGGGTTGAAACACAGAGATATTATCATCATTACAATTAAATACAAGTCTGTATTATAATAGTTAGACATTGTAATAGTCTAGGTTTTAAAACCAGAAGATAATTGGAATACAAGAGGGAGAAATTAGAACTAGAAAACGAAGACCAAAGACAGAAATACTGTATTACACTGCCTTGCATAAGAATTTAGCACATTTAACTTTTTCCACATTTTGTAGCACTGGTCTGGAATTGAAACAGATATAATTGGGATTTTTAACATTTCATTTAAACAATATGTGTAACAAGGACTCAGGAAATTTCCCCTTCCCTGTCAGCAAATGTTGGACTCCTGACTCTAAGTGTGACCTCTAACACTCACACTACAGTATTAGGTTACTTCCTGGTTCTCCGATCATGCATTTACTGATTCCTCATGTTGTGTGTACAACCCCAATTCCAAAAAAGTTGGGACACCGTGTAAACTGTAAATAAAAACAGAGTGCGATGATTTGCAAATCTTGAAAACCCTATATTTAATTGAAAATAGTACAAAGACAGCATACGAAATGTTGAAACTGAGAAATTTTATTGTTTTTTGAAAAATATATACTCATTTTGAATTTGATGTCAACATGTTTCAAAAAAGTTGGGACAGGGGCACGTTTACCACAAGGTTGTATCACCTCTACTTTTAACAACACTCTGTCAACATTTGGGAACTGAGGAGACCAATTGCTGTAGTTTTGAAAGAGAAATGTTGTCCCATTCTTGCCTGATATACAATTTCAGTTGCTCAACAGCTCGGGGTCTTCTTTGGCATATTTTGCTCTCCATAATGCACTAAATAATTTAAATGGGAGACAGGTCTGGACTGCAGGCAGGCCAGTTTAGCACCCAGACTCTTTTACAATGGAGCCATCCAGTTTTAATATGTGCAGAAAGTAGTTTGGCATTATCTTGCTGAAAAAAAGAAGGCCTTCCCTGAAAAAAAGATTTTGTCTGGATTGCAGCATTATTGCTCTGAAACTTGGATATATCATTCAGCATTAATGATGCCTTCCCATATGTACAAGCTACCCATGTCATGAGCATTAATGCACCCTCATACTGTCACAGATGCTGGCTTTTGAACTGTGCACTGATAATATTTGTGTAATGTTATACGTGCATGTATATCATATAATATAATCAATAATATTCATGTTAGTATTTGGGCTTTGGATTAGTTAATCAACTTTGGATTGTGAACTTTGAGTTTTTATTAAAAACTTTCTAAAATATCTCCTCACATTTTGTCTGAGTTTCCATTGTTAAAATATGTCATACATTTGAGAGTACAAGATATTTTATGGTAAGGTTAAAAAAAAAGCATAAATATTAACCCCCTGGATCAATACTTGGTGTTTCAACCCAACCTTTGGCTGAAATTTCTGGTGCCAATCTTATCTTAATGTGTCCAGAGCTGTTACAAGCTGTATACACAGTCACCAGACCACCAGGGCCTCATGATTTTGAAGTAGATATGCTGACATTACTGTCATTTAGTGAAATTATTTATGTATGTGACAGCTGCATGTGGTCCCTCTTGTGGACATTTGCAGTTCACTGCAAAAGTCTTAGGCGCATGTAAAGAAATGCTGTCGACCAAAAATGGCTTCAAAATAATGAAATTAAATGTTTCAGCATAAAAAAATTCTACAAACAGTAAGCAGTAAGCCATAATAAATGAAACAAAGTCAATATTTGGTGTGAGACGATCCTTTGCTTTAAAAAAAAAAAAAATAGTAGTCTCAGGTCCAATGAGTGCATTTTGATAAGGAAATGAGCTGTAGGTTTTACTGAGCATCTTGCAGAACCAGCCACAGTTTTTCTGGACACTTTGACTGTCACACTCGCATCTACATTTTGCACCAAAACCCAGTAGCCTTCATTATGTTTTCTTTTTTAATCTGAAAAGTGCTCTCTTATGTAATATGCTCCTCAGATACAAACATATTTTTTCTGTAATATTTGACTTTGTGCTGGAAAACAAACGTTTGGGACTCTAAAATGGTTTTTCTACTGACTCAGTAATGTAGAAGTCATAAAATAGAAATCTATAATGAAGTTTGTATGAAAAAAACAGGGTGCCTAAGACTTTTGCACAGTACTGTATATATAAATGCTCGTGGCAATCAGCAGGGTCCAAGCACCCTTTGTAAATAACACTTCCAGCGGTCAGTTCTTGCTCCCATTATCTGATTGTTAGAGTACCCCTGAACCCCTAAAGGCTATACCCTACATTTTACACACAAAATCGTGTCATGAATATGGATTTTAACTTTCATGTGAACCTGTGCCACCAATTATTAGGTTACAGCATTTTGAGAAAATTAAGTTCTACCAGTCTAGACTTGATTGGCATGTGGTGGCCACACTGTCAGAAATAGGGCTACGTTAGGAGTCCATTTCTGTCCCCCAAGGTATAATGTACACTAATCTATCCCCTGGGGCTCATTATTGGATTTCAAAATAACTGTGTGTACCTTTTTAGGGTCAAAAAGGTACATACGTGTTTCAAATCAGTATATAAATGGTACAAATAAGTACCTTAGAGGGTACTGCCCCAGTGACGAGCCATTGCACCCCTAAAGGTACAATAATGTGCATATTGCTTACAAATCTCTTCACATTTTGGATAATTATTAAGCTAAACACTCTACTAAATATTTAGTGACTGGTTTTGTGAAGCTCTACCAAAAATTCTAGGACTAAACTGCAAATGTAGGTTCACCATATTATGCAAATTAGCTCAAAATCTAAGTAGGCAGATCCAGAGCATGATGGCCCAAATTGTAAATGTTGATTCTTGGTTCTTTAGATACAGATCTCTAGGTCTCTCTAGCCTGATTAGTACTAGGACCAATTCTTATGTCCATATGACTTGTGGTTTGGTCTGAACCATTCAATTTATGGCATTAAAAGGAAAGCCCAAGAAAAAATAATCATTTCCAGCACTAGGTGCTTGGACCCTTAAACACGCCACCAATATAAATATTGTATAGACATTTGGAAGGGCATGATTTTGAGAAGAATTTGGTGAGATGTAAGTCAGGAGATTGTATAGTGCTGATGTGATTTCTTGTGAGATACATAGCAATCTTTACCAGAACTCCAAGAGTCTTCAGCAGCAGGTAGAAAGCGCTGGCTAAGACACATAAGACACACTTCTCACGTGTCCATTCAAAACGATCCACCCCCAGCAGCAAAATGACCATACACATTCCTGCTACAGTAGTACTGCTGAAACAGGCCCAGAAAATCTGCTGGATGCTGCCACCGTACCTGACAGAGAGCATGGAACGAAAGAGTTGTTTATCGGATTATACATGCATACACATACTGTAAATCTAAACAAGTATTACCTTAAGAAAGAAATTGTGATTATTTTACTGTATTCTCAATTAATGTGCAGACACCCATACAGTATGATCTGGGGCTGTGTAATTAGTCACATTTTCCATCCATCCATTATCCATAATGGCTTATCCTGTGCAGGGTTGCGAGCAAGCTGGAGTCTATCCCAGCTGACTATGGGATAAGAACCCTGGACAAGTTGCCAGGTAATTGCAGGGCTGACACATAGAGACAAACAACAATTCATACTCACTGTCAATTTAGAGCCACCAATTAGCCTAACCTGCATGTCTTTGGACTGTGGGGGAAACCGGAGCGCCTGGAGGAAACCCACGCGGACACGAGGAGAACATGCAAACTCCGCACAGAAAGGCCCTCGCCGGCCACTGGGCTTGAACCCAGAACCTTCTTACTGTGAGGCAACAGTGCTAACCACTACACCACCGTGCCGCCCTGGGAAAAGTCTTTAATGACAAAAATGGTGGTTGTATGCACATATCAAACCCCATTTCCCTAAAAAGCCAATTGTCTGCTTAAACAGGAAACATATTGAGCCAATCATGTTGTTGCACTGATGCAAGCACAGAGTTGTGTATGTGTAGCAGAAGTATAGCACCCACGTAGCAACCATTCACGTGCATAATGGAATTATAACCTCATCTCATCTCATTATCTCTAGCTGCTTTATCCTTCTACAGGGTCGCAGGCAAGCTGGAGCCTATCCCAGCTGACTAC
>JAODOF010000001.1:51547634-51558891 GCA_027576175.1 Sciades proops | reverse complement strand
GTGTGTACTTGGGTGTGAAGATAACGTGTGTGTGTATATGTATGTGTGTGTGTGTGTGTGTGAGCGCAGGCAGGCAGGCAGGCCGACAATGATTTCCTCCGTGATTACGCAGCGCGCGCGTCCCTGTGGGCTCGGGCCCCCTCTGGAGCCGTCCTCATGGCTTTGGGGGCCTCGCTTCCATTTTCCATTATGATGTACCGGACTACCGGAGCGGCGGCGCAGTCCGACACCTCGCAGGTTGGTGACGAGCGAGCGAGCGAGCGCGCAGTCTTCTTCCTCTCCTCTCCTCTATCTATCCATCCATCCATCTATCTGTCTATCTATCCATCTAGCTGCCTCTTTTCCTGCTCTGATTTTTATTTTCTTTTTAAAAGAAAAAAGCAATTAAGGCGCATTTTTTTTTTTTTTTTGCTTTCTTTAAAACCCTGCCTCGCTTCTTAATCTGATAGATTATTATTATTATTATTATAGATTATTATGGATTAGAGAGGGAGAAAGAAAACTAAATAGTTTCCAGGACTTGGATGAAAGCCATTCTGTTTTGCTTTTTGTTTTGAAATACACCTAGGGTTTTTTGTTGTTGTTGTTTTTTGTTTTTTTCACCCCTTTCCCTTTGAGCGTCTGTTTTTGCGCGCTGCATGTGCCAAGACTCCGCGCGTAAAGCTACAACTCCTTGCGTCAATCCCATCATTATTGTCGGGAATCAGCGCGTTTCCGCAGAGGACATGGAGGCGCACGACGGATTGGTTCTCCGACACTTTTGCGCGCCCGCACTTTTGCGCAAATAGGCTGTGTGCATGTGTGCGCGTTGGGATTTTTCGAACCAAACAAACCAGCTGAGTGTGCGCTGCGTTTGCGAGCCGCTTGCGTTTCTCTGCGATGTTCTTGCGCTAAATTGTGCGCCGATCTGCTTCTCCTGGCCGAGCCGCTGCTCTGTAGGATGTCGCGCCGCAAGCAAGCCAAGCCAAGATCCCTGAGAGGTAAGTGCCGCTTTTCCGCCGCGGACATCGAACCTCTCTCCTTCTCTCTCTCCTTCTCTCTCTCTCTCTCTCTCTCTCTGTCTCTGTGTGTGAGTGTTCTGCACCTGAATGCATGCCTTGCTTGGAACGTTTTACCAGGCACCGTTTGAGAGCGCACACAGATGCGCACTGGGTTGGTTTGGTTTGGGTTGGTTTCAGGTTCGAGGCGACGCGCGTTGCGTAAAGGCTGTGCGTGTTGCATCATTTCACCCCAATAAGATCTTCACCAAAGTGCCTCCTGTAGGACTTTACAACTTTGATCATGGTTCTGCCCATTCCTCCAAAGGATCATCATATATAACTTTTTTTTTTTGTTGCTCCAACACTTTGGTGTAAGGAAAGGTGAGATGGTCTAAGATAGGGTTCTACACGTCGACAGAGCCGTGCGTTGTTTAAACTTATCTAGATGCAAACGCAGGCTGTAAAGTAAATCGAATGCAGACTTTTTTTTCCGCCTGTAGCCTTTGAGGGTAGCCACTGGTATTCGTGGCGAAGCTCCAGTTCATCTGGCAGGCTCAGCAAATAATTGTCCACGATTTCACATTCCCAGCTTGTGGTCTGCCTGCTCTGTCTACTGTTTATTTTATTTTATTTTATTTTATTTATTCCTTCCCTGGACACCCCTTTTCGTTCTTGGAAGTCATCACCTGAAGGGAAGATTAGGCGACACGGTCTGCGGTGTGTTCTTCCAGCCACCATTTTAAATCAATGCCTCGGGGGAAGAACACAAGAACACAACCGGGATCGCATCTTTCCATCCGTACACGAAACGTGTTGAGGGACGGCAGGCACACGCTGCAGGAATTTCATCTGCTCGGTACATTTGTAGGAGATCCAAGGCTCATGATGAACCAACGTCCAATAACGTGTCACGTTGGTTAATCGTTCCTTGATCTGTTCTTTGGCTTTTTTTTTTTTTATATCTTAATTCATGGCACTGAGTTGTTTACGTGATAACGTGTGCTTGGAAAGGGATCCGAAACTCATCGTCGGTACATTTAAAGTTCTGAGTCTGGATTTTGGACTCACTTTATTCAGATTCCAGTGAGTGAGGTTAAAACGTCGATGAGGACTGATTCTGAAAGTGGGCTGGGGCGGGGGGAAAGGGAGGGTCCAACAGGGGTCAGACTCACAATACAACACACGATTATCATATTATATTTTATTATTGCGTGATTTCTTAGGTTCGATCCAAATGGTGAGAAGTTCAGGAAGAAAGCGAATAAATGTCCATTTCAAAATGTAAATAAATGACCGTGGAATAAGTTTCAGCGCTTCTGAACCAGACGTTATGGAATAAAGCACATCTCTGAGCTGAAAGAAAGTTGGACGTGAAACACGACCCCGAGCCTCCCAGGCTGCACATGTGGATCCCAGTGAAATTCCAAAAGCCATTTTTTTTTCAATATCGTGTGTGAGACAGAGGCGATGGCGTTATTGCTTGAGGGAATAAATGGCACAGATGGAGGCCATACATACACACTTGTACGCAAACACTTCAACCTCGGCGCCTGACATTTACCCTGTCCTGCCTTTCTGCATCGCTCATACATACATACTTCCTGTCATTCCGTTTTTCCAGTGCTCTGTCGCCAAGTTGGATCTTCTGTGTTGCTCTGGAACGTGTGACGCCTGCCACGTTGCTCTTTCTCTTTCTTCTCTATCCCTTCTGTCTCACTTCTGTTTCTTACTGTAACGCAGCTGTGGCGTGTGATCACCGGACACCAGCGTGCGTCTCCGTCCGCCAATGCGTCTCCACCCGACCACTCAGGTTTTATTGGCAGGGAATCCTGCATACATAAATATATTTTCTGCGTCATTTATCTCCTGTATCCTGGGTGCCATGAAATCACTCCGGTGTCGTATGCACCTGAAAAATATGCCGCTTCTATCCACAGCGTGCACAGAGACCGGAGCTAAAAACATTCAGCGTTAAACAGGAAAGGTCAGGCTTTAGGATCATCACATTACAGCATGGGTGATGCTGTATTATTGTGCTACAGTATATTGTGCACACCATGCGTACCGTTCCACTGAAATGTTCTTTCACATTTAATATGCGATTGTGTGAAAAATAAAGACCTTCCTTACACATGAAAAAAATATTAATCCATCGTGTGAGAAAAGTCACAAATGAAAGTCAATGAATCCTGAGAAAATCAGATGGGAAAAGAATCATATGAGAATTGCATGAAAATAAATGAATCACATGTGAATCACACAAGGGAAAAATGAATCACGTAAGAATCACATGTGAAAATAAAGGAATTGTAAAAAAAAGTCACAAAAATAAATGAATCATATGTGAAAATAAATGAACCACACAAGAATCACACGAATATAAATGAATCACATGAGAATATGTGAAAATAAATGAATCAATGAGAATCATGTGCGAAAATAAACAAATCACATAAGAATCATATTTGAAAATAAATGAATCGCATGAGAATCATGTGTGAATATAATCGAATCACATGAAAATCACACAAGAATCACATGTGAAAATGAAGGACTTGTAAAAAAAAAAGTCACATAAAATAAATAAATCGCATGAGAATCATATTTAAAAGAAATGAATCACATGAGAATCGTATGTGGAAATAAATGAATTGCACAAGAATCATATGTGAATATAAATGAATCACATGAAAATCACATAAGAATCACATGTGAAAATGAAGGAATTGTAAAAAAAATCACGTAAAAATAAAAGAATCACATGAGAATATGTGAAAATAAACAAATCACACGAGAATCATATGCGAAAATAAATGAATCACATGGAAATCACGTGGGGGAAAATGAATCACATAAGAATCACATGTGAAAATGAAGGGATTGTAAAAAAGTCACATAAAAACAAATGAATCTCATGAGAATCACATGCGAAAATAAATGAATCACGTGAGAATCACGTGAATATAAATGAGGGGGAAAAAGGAATCAAATGAGAATCATGTGAAAATAAAGGAATTGCAAAAGAAAGTCACATTAAATTAAACAAATCACATGAGAATCACATACGGCAATAAACGAATTGCATCTGAATCACATTTGAAAAAATAATCACATGAGGATCACATGCAAAAATGAATAACTTTTTTTTAAAAATCCCACGGAAATAAACGAATCACATGAGAATTGCATGCGAAAATTACTCAATGGGAAAAACGCGAAAACAAACGAATGTGAAAACGTGCGACGCGCATGTTGAAATAAGTGAATTGTAAAGAATCACAAATGCGAAAGGAAATCAGAAATCCGATTGGAAAATCAGTACATCTTGAGAATCACATGTGAAAATAAACAAATCACATGACAAAATCTCGTATGAAGAATGATTCACAGAAGAAGATCACTTGAAATAAATGAATCATGACGGAAAATCGCATGTGAACACTAATGTGAGTTTTCTGTAAGGCAGTTGATGCAGTGAGGTTAACAACTTGAGGTTTATTGTGATGTTCGTTTAACAGCTGAAGACTCTTACAGATTTTTAAAAGTCTTCAAGCAGAAACGTCACATTTTGTACTTGAACACAAACATGCGTTTATAGTTTAGTGCACTGATTCCTGTTGATTTCTGGTTGGAAGATTTCTTTTCCATAAATTTTTACATTTTTTAAAATTCTACAGTGAGTACTCACAGTTTGTTTTATTCTGCGCACTAATTCTTAACCTCTTTAACCCCCAAGACATGTTGGTTGGTCCAGATTTACTTTCCTTGCCCTTTATAGCCCTTTCCTAATCATTTAATCGTTCCTTACACCGAGTAATTCAATATAAATTACTTTAATGATGAACTCTACTGTTTTCCTGATGGAAGGAGTCTCCAGTGTTAGCGTGTTGTAACACTCAGGAGGTTTTCCTCTGTGGGAAAGTCTTCATTCGGGACGTCTGGTAACATGACCGCTGCTTTAATGTTAGTGAGAACAGGAACTAAATTTGTTTTGTAGATGTTCCACAACTTAAAATATCACTCTACTGGTATATGAATAAAAAAGTGCAAGGTGTTTTACTTTATATATTTAATAGTTATTCCAAGAAATCGAGTCGTACATTAACTGATAGCCCATGCCGAGTCGGCTATAATCCATGTACGACGAGATTGAGTGGAATAACTGTTTTATTTTCTCCACATTCACTGGATTTTGAGCAACGGAGCATTTTTATTTTAATTTTTTGCGAATTCGATCAATAAAAACTTTATACAAAACGTCCGACAAAATCATTTCTGCTTAGAATGTAAACAAACCGGCGAAATGGCAGGAGCAATTTGTGAAAAACGTTATAATAATAACAATTCTTGAAAAAAAAAAAAGATACGTTCTTACAGTCAAATACTTTTATTCTATATTTTGTTGCGCTTTCTTTTTGTATTTTTTGGTGTTTGTTTTCGAGTAGTTTTTATTTCGTCCTCGGTTGATTCAGTAACACGCTCCGCCATTTTGTTTTTCTCTACTCACGGTATATGAGCTGATATCCTTGGAGTAGAGTAGCCAATCAGAGAGTGCGATTGCTCATATCCAGTGAATGTGGATAGAAAATATATCGTACAACATGGTAAACTGCTGCTTCGTGCTTTTTTTTTTAAAAATAATCTCCTGATCAAATGTTATCACTTAACTCCAAGCACTATCAGAAACGGGGGTACAGTAGGAGTCCCCTAAGGTACAATCTACACTAATGTACCCCCTAGGGCCCATTATTGGACCTCAAGGTAACTATGTGTACCTTTTTCAAGCCAAAAAGGTACATATATGTTCTTAAGCAGGATATAAAGGGTACAAATAAGTACCTTAGAGGGTACTGCACCAGTGACAAGCTGTTGCACCCCTAACGGTACAATAATGTACTTTATTTTCCGAGAGTATGATTGATTATTTTCCTATAACGAAACTAAGCTACAGTGTTTTATTCCTAATGTGATGAAAACCTAAACAAGCTGAAACCCAAGTTAAGGGTTAATATCGAACTTAGTGCTCGTTCAGAGTTTAATGCGCGATTGTCTTCGCATGCTTTCGAATCTGGATGTAGGTATTCATGTAGCTTATGCATGTACTTATAACACCATCCATCAGTATTCTTTAATATTACAGAAAAAAACCCATCATTGTCATTAAGAAAACTGTCAGAGAACCTTTAAAAAATCCCATTAGCAGAGCTGTCACTTTTCATGACACCCGCCTCTGTAAGTTGTTCATGGTGTCTCGGGAGCTGGCCGATTTTTTTTTTCTTTCTTTTTTTTGAGTTTATTTCTTTTTTGTCATTCTAGGTGGCTGTTTTTTTGTTTCCCCAAATTATAATTTTTTAAATCTCTCACTGGTCCAGCTGTGTGTGTGTGTGTGTGTGTTCATGTAACGCGTAGTAATTAAGAACGATCATCTTAACAAATATGGTAAAATATCTTGTTGTCGGTTTTATTATGGCTGCTAATGAGATTGGTATGAATTAATAATGAATTCGCTCGTTTGGCGTTGGCTTTATTTGCATTCGATGAAATAATAACCTTTAATATTGCTTACCATGAAGGTCAATGCGTCTTTTGAACACCTATTATTACAGGACCGCAGAATGTCCTTATGATTATCACATGTATATTTAAAAAAAAAAAAAGGATTTACAGGAACGGAAAGACATAAATACTGACACGCTAATGAGGAAAAAAGGTGATTATTGTACTAGGCACCAATTACCATGATGTATAATGTGCATAATTGCAGGCTAGTTTCTTTTTTTGTCCCTTTTTTTTTCTTTCAGTAATTCCGTAGCTACTTGTCAGGATGTCCTGTTTTTGGCGTCTTCGCTCCGAGTCTTAATTGAGGCAGCGTGACCCGTCATGCCCTGCTCTAAATTGAGTAGTGATTCGCCTCGTGAGGGTTTCTCTCGTGGTCAGTCTTCTGGTTCGACACCACCATTTTCCCGCTGTTCAGCTCCGCTAACATCCCTTATTATTTCAAAACAGCTGTATTAGCGCGTCTCGGGTGTGAAGGGCGGCTCGATGTCTTTCTGACAAGGATTTAGCGTCCTGAGATGGCTGCAGTTTGTCATCTTTAAACTCAAAACTGGACCTGTTTTTACCTTAATCAGGCACATAAGGACATCTTGTGATGTTTATCTTCCTCTACACTCTCACAGAATTAAAAAAACAAATAAAAAAAATCCCTCAGAAATGCAGCGTGTTGCTTGAAGCTAGCAAGAATTGTTTTCTTCGCATGCTAACTCCGCGTTCAGTAAAGCAACTGCTCTGTCTCTCTCTATCTTTGTCCGTCACACATTCAGTTTCATCGTTTCTTGATTACGACTCTTACTTTTGAGAATTTGCTTCACGACATGTTTCCATCCTATTGAAAACTCATATCATACGCTGACTCTTTTGTGTTTAGCATTTAGCTCCAAAGAGTTGATCAAAATTCCTGACAAATCTCAATGTTAACAGGTGTGACAGCGAGTACGAGAGTTTATACCGTACAGGACACATCATAACGTTCTGCCATGTACACGCAGTTTGTATTGCAACAGCTAGCGAAAAGCGTTCCGCTCGTTTATATGGCAGAGCTATTAGCATGCTAGCCGACTTGTGAGAGACTAGGAACAAAGTATTCCAACATTCCTCGGTGAAAGAGGCACGAATATCTTTATCTCTTTCTTCTGTGAATCTTTCTTCTACTTCTAACAATTTTTATTCGATCCACATTCGCTGGATATGAGCAATCGTGCGCTCTGATTGGCTACTCTACTCCAAGGATATCCGCTCATATACCGTGAGTAGAGGAAAAACAAAAGGCCGGAGCGTGTTGCTGAACCAACCGAGGACGAAATAAAAACTGCTCGAAAACAAAACCCCCAAAAAAGATTAAAAAAAAAAGCGAGAAAATATGGAATGAAAGTATTTGATGGTAAGAATGTATCTTTTTTATTTTTCAATGTTATTATTATAGCGTTTTTCACAAATTGCTCCTGTCATTTCGCCGGTTTGTTTACATGACTTTGTCGGACGTTTTGTATAAAGTTTTTATTGATCAAATTTGCAAAAAATAAACATAAAATGCTCCGTTTCTCAATATCCAGTGAACGTAGATAGAATAAAGCAGTTATTCCACTCAATCTCGTCGTACACGGATTATCAACTATCAGCTCATGTACGACTTGATTCCGTGGAATAGCTATTAAATACTCTTTGTGCAACCGTACGTTTACTTGGGTACATTTGAGAATTTGGGTCTGTTCACCATCTCAGCTTATAGAAAATATAAAAATGCAGGTTGTTTTATGAAACTTTATAAAATAGATAGAATTAAACACACAGGTTGTATTCTTTCAGCGCGAATCCTGACTGTTATCATCATTCGGATTATTTTTTTACGCCGTTTTGATTGGTTGAGCGAACTGCAAACAACTGCCGACGAATAACGGTCTGCTCACGTGATTGAATCTGATTTCTTTGACGTTTGACTCGTCGCGCGAACTTAATAATCAGTATTTTTTTTTTTAAACAATTGAACGATGAAACAATTCTTGAACTCGGTTTTCACAAAGTATCGTGATTTGTTAGTGTCTGCATTCGGCATAGTAAATAATTAACACTTGCTCGACCGTAACAAGCCACGACATTTTGTTCAGCATCGTCCGATAATTGATTATTTAAACGTCTTATACTACTTCAAACTCCTGACCAGAGAAGTGAGAAGAAACATGACACGAAGACTCTAAATACCAGGCTTTTTTTTTTTTTTTACATTTTTTTAATTTTTAAGCATCAGGCGTAAATAGTTTAAAGGTAGCATCAGTGTTTTTTTTTCAATGGGTTAAATGGGCAAAAAAAAAATCAAAACGTTTTTTCAAATCGTCGGTGAAGCTTGTCCTCACACTTGGGCAGCTTCTTTAAAGTATCAATATGGAGGCGAACCCGTAGTCGCTGTACAGTAGATCCCTGGGTTCTGTAAAACCAACCAAACAAACAACCAATATTGTGGCGTATCAATATTTAACCAGTCGCCTTTGTTGTATTTGAGTTCAGGGCTTCGAGCCTAAGATTGAGGATGTAATTTGGGGGTGTGATTTTGGAGAAAAGACTGATGGGTTAAAATCACTGATCGCACCTTTAATCCTTTAATTACTGAAACTTTCCAGGGACCAAAATAACCGTGACGAATATTTGGTATATTTTATAATTCTGTAAAGCTTTTTCCGGCTTCAGGAGCCTGTAAATATCGAGACGTGAACGGAGATAAAGGAATGATGTCTTTTCTTTCTTTCTTTTTTTGATTTTGATATCAATTGCATGGGCGAGGCAACATTTTAATCATCAGAAATATGTCAAATAAGGAAACAAAGCTTTGTTGCTGTGCAGGAAAATCACTCGTGTCATGCTGTACAGCTGAAAGAGTTCACGCAGTGGCTACATCCAGGAAAAAAAAGTCCAGCAAGTTACTCAGGGAGCGGATATGAGTGTGTGTGTGTGTGTAAGTTACAGGTTATGATCTCATTCCCCAGCTTGTAGTTAATGGTGTATCAATATATCATGATATATCACGTCACGAAGCATCACAGGGATGAGACGCATTTGTTTTGAAGTCGAAGTCATGAATAGACGCGTAGTTTTCCATCCAGTCATCTTTAATCGTTCTGTTTTTGTCGGCAACTTCAGCTGAACACGTGTGGTTGGATAAACTGGTCAAGAAGACCTGATACAGAAGCTGAGATGTTTAAAAAACTAGAGTCGCTGAACCACAGTCAAATTTTTTCACCCACTGAATCCAGTTCTGTTCGCTAAAATGCTTTCCAAAAGTTAGTGACCCCTGATGGAAACCCGTAATCGCATTTCCTTTTCTTTTTTTTTTTTTTAAATACCATGGAACTAAATATTCATTCTGTTTCCAGGTTTATGAAGCGAAGATATAGAACATGAATCCTTTTCATTCTTCATTTTACACCATATCAGACATTTCCTGGGAAGACATTTTGCATTTTCTTTGTATTTAGCCCCTCAAATCCCAACATTATTGTACTTCCTGTTCTCAAATGCGCTGCTCGCTCTTGTCAGTGCTGCGCCTGTGCCTCAGGTTTCATATTCATAACTCCACGTGTGCCCATCGATGGCGTAAGACAGTATGGCAGGTTGTGCAGTAGTCTTTATCGTCACTACTGTTAATGGCTAATCACTTCCCCAGCAGGATAAACCATCACAACATCCAACCGAGAAGGAATTTATGTGCTGTATATAAAAAATGCAGCCCTAAAAAACCGAAAATACGCAGTTCAGTCGAAACGACAGAAACTTTTTTAATGAGAGCGCCGTGGTGACAAATGACTGTTTCTGCCGCCGTAATGCAAAAGTTCTGATCGTGTCATTAAAAGGAATTTTCTGCCTGAACTCCCCGGGTCTCACCAACAGGGATGGTAATCAAAACAAAACTATGAACTCCCCGTACTCCCATCTCCCATTTGGCTGTGGGGGATTTATTAAGAACCCCCCTCCTGTCCGGATTGAAAATGCTCCTGCGTGCGCTCCATCTCTGGCGCGCCACAGAAATTCATTTAGCTCACGTGAACGTGCGCAAGCTGTGCGTCTGTTTTCGGCGAGGAATATTTGGACATCAAGCCGGTCTCAATTTGTGTCATAACTTTGCTCATGACTGGTTTCCTGCTTTTCTATAGAACTGATGACCAATTACAAGATAGCTCACACTGTGTGGTGAAGGGCTTCGCAAACTTTTTGCCGACAGGGACCCTTTTTATCTGTAAAATAAATCTCGCCAAGCCCCTACGGATATAATCCATGGAATGCAAATATTAGGCTCATTAGTTAAATGTGTACAGTAATGTTTTAGAGATTTATTACAGCTATGGAGTGTTTCATTCTGGAAATTTCCACTGACAGAACACGTTAGGTCTGCGTACAGGCGTACAGTTCAAGTCATGTCACCTTCTGCTTTCATTTTGTCCAAATAAATAAATAAAGTTGTCACTTCACGAATCAGAGCAGAGAGAGCTAGGGGATCCAATGGGCTGCCTTTTAGGTAAATAACTCGCGTAAGTGTATCGGATAAATGGCTAGATTTGTCACACTGAATGCTCTTATATATTATGATGATGATGATTATTGTCATTACACTGAAACCTCTTTATAACACGGCTCGATATAACGCGAATCTCCGTATAACGCGGTGGCTGCGTGGACCCCGAAATTTTTTCCGTGTTTGTGAAAATTTAATTTGTCTAAATCGGCGAATG
>JAODOF010000001.1:48743856-48754912 GCA_027576175.1 Sciades proops | reverse complement strand
ACGACAGTTACGTACGTCGAAACATGTCAGGTAAACAAACCAAAAACTAGATGTCTGATAAAAAAGAAAAAACTAACTAAATTTTCCATTCTCAAGGTAAAGGACCTTCCGAGTAAACAACTTTTCTGGAAAAAACAAACAAACAAACAAACAAAAACCCCTCACCTCTTCTGTTCCAGCTGACATCTTCTTGTGAACCTGCCACTGGCTTATTCGTCATGCTTTTTGTTAACACCTATAAAAAGTGAAATTGTCGCATCACAATGGGTCAAACTGCATTCAAAGGGAAATGATCTTAATTTTCTAAAGTCAACAACCCAGTAGCTAGAATGATACAGAATACACCAAGGGCTGGACAAGTGTCTAATAACCAATCCGTACTTGAACCAATTAAAAAACAATCTTGGAAGCGGCAGAGAAGTCTTCCCAATGGCTCTGACTGAAGAGGGGTGACACGTGGCAGAGTACGCTACCTGGACACAAGTCGGGGTCTGATCACAGTCAGCTGGATCGCCAGGGTGAGGATATCTGATGTTAAGACCTGAAACACCCAATGACCTCAGAAAACATCACTGAGGATGTATCCAGGCTGCACCACAGTTGTATCATAGAACCTGTTCAGCATGGCATCGCCACTGACATCCAGGAAGAAGCTGGATAACAACCATGAAGAGGGTGGTGACAATTGGAGAGACAGTGGACAGTTCGGAAAGATGGGAACCAAGACAGTGAGGGTTAGCACCCCAAACCACAGCTTTCGTGAAGGAGCAGCCACAATTACGCTACAAAGAACCCTTCAATGATATACCCTTAGGGGTGCCCAAGAGGGGGAAAGGATGAGCACCCTGAACAGACAGAGTTACCGGTAATGATCCAAAGAATGGATATAAGGATGACGCTGCTTTGCGACAATGTTTATTGTTAAAAGCGCTATACAAATAAACTTGACTTGACTTCAACTGTTGCCTGCAGATGTAGCAAAGTCTGCAAAAACCCAAAGGTTCTAAAGATCCATCAGACCAATGTGGGCTGTTTGAGGAAGGAGCACTGCCAGTCTTTGACCTGGCAGCTGGTGAGACAGAGGAGGCGCTAGGCCCACAGCCACCCCACAGTACACCGCATCTCCAAGCACCAAACACACCAACCCCAAACAGACCCTGGGAACAGGCTAGTGTTGTGGCCAGCCGTGAGCCAAGGAGTGAGATGGTGCCAGTTTGACGATGATGTAGCAGCAATACTAGATACAATAGCCAAAGGGAATGTGGACTGAAGACTTCAGACATTGAGCATTGTCATAGTCAGCAGTGCCACAGAGAAGTTTGGTGTCAAGGAACAATTCACCACCAAGAATGTTCCAGCACCAAAACCAAATAGACGAGAGATCAAGATCACTCACAGCTTAGACAGGAGCTGAAGTCACTGAGGAGCCAGTTCAAGATAGCTTGTGAGGATGAAGAAAATAACCCTTACATAACTCCGAGGCAGTGAGGGGGAAGCTAACCACCCTTCGATGTGCTGAATAGCATAGAAGGAGGGGCCGGAATAAAGCACGCAAGTAAAGTGCCTTCTTTGCAAACCCATTGGGATTTGCAAGGAAGCTGCTGGGCCAGAAGCACAGCGGATTCCTGTCATGCCCCAAGGAGGAGATCAACAGCCACCTTAGATGCACCTACAGTGACAGCTTAAGGGATCATGACCTTGGTCATTGTGCTTCCCTCACATGCCCACCTCTGCCCAGCATTTGACTTTGACCTCAAGGAACCTACACTGAAAGAGGTCAGGGAGACCATCATGTCAATGAAGGTATCTTCATTCCCAGGCCCAAGTGGAGTTCCATAGAAGGTCTTCAAGCAATACCCCAAACTTCTAGAGAACCTCTGGAAGATCCTAAGGGTGGTCTGGAGAAGGGGGAGAGTACCACAGCAGTGGAGATGCACAGAGGGTGTTTGGATTCCCAAAGAGGAGAACGCTAATAACATCGGGCAATTCAGAATCATCTCACTCCTTAGTGTGGAATACAAGATCATCTTGAAGATAGTTGCAAATCACCTCATGGATTTCCTCTAATTTTTACATAGACACTTTGGTGCAGAAGGGAGGAGTTCCAGGTGTTTCCCGCTGTATGGAAAATACTAGGGTGGTAACGAAGCTGATCAGAGAGGCATGAGGGAGCAGGGGTGACTTGGCAGTGCTGTGGCTGGACCTTGCCAATGCCTATGACTCAATCCCACACAAGCTAGTCGAAAGAGCCCTGTCCATCTACCAAGTTCCCAAAAAGATCCAAAGTCTCGTAATCAACTATTCCAACAACTCTTTTCTGAGGGTGTCTTCAGGAACAGCAACATCAGCATGGCATTGTTTGGAGAACAGCATCATTACTGGCTGCACGAGCTTAGTCTCCCTGTTTGTACTGGTGATAAGCATGATTGTGAAGTCGGCAGAGGTAGAATGCAGAAGCTCATTGTCCAAGTCAGGAATCCGTTAACCTCCAATCAGGGCATTCATGGGTGACCTGACGGTCACTACTACATCAGTGCCTGGATGCAGGCAGCTTCTGCAGGGGCTTGAGAGGCTCATGTTATGGGCAAAAAATTAGCTTCAAGCCCAAAAAGTCCAAGTCACTGGTTCTAAGGAAAGGAAGGAGTTACAGACAATTTCTGTTTCTTTCTTAGAGATAGCAAAATTTCATCACTCACACAGAAGCCAGTCAACAGTCTATGTAAGATCTTCACCAGCAAGCTGAAGGACACAGCAGCATTGCAAGAAGCCAGCAACAACCTCAGTGCCTGGGTTAGTACAGTGGACAGGTCAGGGCTCCCGGGAACATTTAAAGCCTGGATTTACCAATACAGAATCCAGCCCAGACTCCTCTGGCCACTACTTATCTATAATGTTCCAACCACCATCATTGAAGGTCTTGAGAGAAAGATCAGGAGTTTCTGTGCAGATGGCTAGGCCTACCACAAGGCTTAAGCAACACTGTGCTTTACAGGCACAACACCAAGCTGCAGCTACTGTACTATTCAGCAGTCTGGTAGAGGAATTCAAGGTCACCCAAGCCAGAGAAGTCCTGCTCTACAGAGGCTCCACTGACCCAAAGGTCTCTCTAGCTGGAATCAAGGTCAGAACAGGAAGGAAGCAGCACGCACATGAGGCAGTTGAGCAAGCAGAGGCAATGGCTGTGGCACAGCATGCTGGTGGGCACAGTGGCAACTGGTTGGGCTGGCCTAGGGAGCAGTACGATATCTTGCTTCAGCAAAGCCAGGGGCAAGATCAACCTCATGAGCATACAGCAGGAGGCACGAGCCGAAGGAGGAGGAAGCTCACGACTGCACGATGGTGGGCATGAGAAAGCAAGGAGCCTGGACCAAGTGGGAGCACACAGCAGGCTGTAAGATCACCTGGGTGAAGCTCTGGAAGGCAGAAGCATTCTGCTTCAAATTCTTGGTCCAATCTATGTATGACATCTTGCCAAGCCCCACCAACCTGCACAGTCGGGGCCTGATGGAGTCACCTGCTTGCCAACTCTGCCAGCAGAGGGGAACACTGGAACATATTCTCAGCAGCTGTCTGAAGAGTTTGGGAAAGGGAGGGTACCAGTGGAGTCATGACCAAGTTCTCCATGCATTAGCAGATATCATCTGTGTTGGCATAGTCCACAGCAAGCACCAACACCCAGTGAAGGTCTCCATTACCTTTGTCCGAGCAGGGGAGAAGTCACAGCCCCAGCCAAGATCCAGGGGTGGGTTACTCGCATTCTCAAGGGACTGGCAGCTCCTGGTCAACTTGGGGAGGCAACTTAGGTTCCTGGACATCACATCCACCACACTCAGACCTGACATGGTCCTGATGTCTGGGGAATCCAGACAAGTGGTCTTGATTGAGTTGACCATGCCCTGGGAAGACCAGCTAGAGGAGGCTCAGGAGAGAAAGAGCCAAATATGCCAATCTGGTGGTTGACTGCCAGAGACAATGGTGGAAGGCCCACTGTGAACCTGTGGAGGAGTGATGTAGAGGGTTTGCAGACCAGTCCCTATATTGGGTGCTGGGTCTTCTGGGAATCTGTGGGCTGAAAAGAAGAAGGGTCATTAAAAACATCTTGGAAGCCGCAGAGAAGTCTTCCAGATGGCTCTGGCTGAAGAGGGGTGACACGTGGCAGAGTATGCTATCTGGACAAAAGTCAGGGCCTGATCACCCCCGGCTGAGTGAGGGTGTATGATGTTAAGACCCGAAACACCTGACCATGACCGTGTGTCTAAGTTGCACCACAGGTGCATCGCAGTGGACTCCCTGTATAACTCTGACATTGTTTCAATTTTAAATTCATTTAACTAACTTAATTTCAACAACAGCTACTCTGTGAGCTAGTTCCGAGCTAGAAAGCTAAGTGAAATTCATATCTGTACAGCATGTCTGAGAAATGCTCAGGTTAGCTTCCAAACAACTCTAGCATAATTATGTATTTATAATTAATTATAACAATTACAAAACATGACCGGTGAAATTAAATTTAGAATCAAAATTATTAAATAAATATAATGAAAGCAGAGTACAAAGAATGCGTGAAATGCTAAAAGACTAATGACAAAAAGAAACTAAATAGTGACCTTCAGTGCAGTTCTTTTACTCCACAAACAAAGGATGGGCTACTAGAACATGTACATGGATTAGAGGATTTAGAAGAGCCAGTAGCCCATCAGGCTTCTCCAATTATCTACAATTTGTCCACCCTGACACACACACAACAGTATGTACCAACTCAATCTCCACTGGTGCTGAGGCTGCATCCTCTTGTTTTAACTTTCTGTCGTCACTATAAATGTGCAGAAGAAAAACATGTTTAGAAAGACTTAAGGTTAGTATTCAAGCAGTAGGATTAAGTAATATCTAATTTACTGATCTGTATAACAATTATGCTACATTAGGATCCTTTTATTAATATGGGTAAACTATCAAGAGCTTTTATTTTCTGCTTTCTTCATTCATGAATTTTCCCTGTCACTGGAAATACGTTATTTTCCGAAATCCTACAGTAGTCAGTTAATCAATTATATCAGTACATCATACCATAAAATAGATTACACTTCACCCTTTTACTCTGTACCATGCAGCCATAAACCTGACTCTGCAAGGACATATAATTTACCATAGAGGCCTGCAAGTGCAAAACCACCAACCCAAAAAGGCAACAGCAAAAAAATATGCAAGAGGAAACCAAGACCACAAGACCAAAACCATTAGGGAAACCCACAACTGCAGAACCAAAAGCAATACAAGAAAACCAAAAACCACAACTTTGTGGGGAGAACAAAATTAATTTGAAATTGGTACAACAAAGCCAAAACAAAAGGTGAAAACACAACAGCAAAATTAAATCCATATCAACATTAACTCAACAGAAAAAGGCGGTCCTTATTGAACATCACATGCTCGTGGCTGATTGGCTGCAGCACACGTCAGTCAGTCGACTGGAGGATGCTTTTCAGTAAGAGGAATTATGAGCCCAAATTAATCTACTGATGCTTTTCATGTTTACTTTTATCCAGGACATTCATATGATGTCATTTTAAAAAGATGCTGTCCATGTTACACAGTATTAAAACTTGTATAAAGCAACCTGGGTTAATCAGAAGAAATAATGTGTGTCAAATATAACAAAAGTAACTTTGCAGAAAAATCATAGTAACTCAGCAAACTAGACTTCAGACCAAATAAAAAAAAAATAAATAAATAATAATATATATATATTGTTCTCCTTGTGATTTGAGCAACATGTAATGTTCAATAAGGACCTTCACTTTCTTCTAGCTCATGATGAGGTTTTGGTTTCACTTTTAGTTTGTGTTTTGCACTTACGGGCCACCGCAGTTCACACTAACAATTCTCCTTCAATTTAATCTCCACTGAAACACACCACTGTAAACAGCCTGCTTAATAAAACAATAAAGCAGTTAGCAAAATTTATTCTTTACACCAAAACACAATGTAAAATAGCATTTTAGGATTACCTCCCTGAAGCTTCATCTGTTGATGTCCAATCTGCTCTTGTTGCAGCTGGCAAGCGTGTTACGTTTGAAAAGCTGTAAAAGCAAAAGGACAGATTAAGCAGATGTGTCAATTCATTTTTTTCCCCCCAGAAAACGTTACCCGATTGGTTAATATAGCTGCTAAAATGTTTAATTTCTGATTGCATACTTTGGGAGAGTCACAGAAATATTATTTTTCAAACATAGAACAATTTCAGTGGTAGCATTCAGAACTGTAAGTTATACTAAAGCGGATTTTGAAATAAATGAAGAAATAATGAAAACTCCATCAGTGCAGCTTTATCAGCAGTCTAGAGATACACTAACATGCACTCTGAAAATGTTGCCCACCACTATTTTGTTCCAATCACCATTATTAAAAAGTTACTATAATTTAATCCAGTTGGCAAGATAGCACTTTTTTCTCTCTCGATATGATACTGAAACCTTGAATATCAACCAATATCGATACCCATTTGTCAGTAACAGCACTGAAAACCTAAGTTCAGAGCAAACTCCAAACATGGCCGCTCCAGGCTACATTTCCCATGATACACAGCGCCCCCCCCAGTCACCAAACTACATCACCTGTCTCCAATTATCCTGCAATCACCCTCCCTATATAACCTCAGCAGTTACAAACACACTTCGCAAAGTTGCGTTCTATGTTCTGTACCTGACTTTACCAAACTGTTTGTTTTCTGACTGACTTCCTGTTAAAGGCCACCGTTTACGTTTACTTCCTACTTCATCTCGTCTGCCCTGTACTGCTCTGGTTGCCGACTGAGCGACCTCTGCCCATTTCCTGATTCACAATTTGGCTTTATCTGCAGTTTACGTCGTACCCGCTCTCCCCTGCATCTGTAAATCCCTGCAATCTGACAGGATACTTCGCCATCCATGGATGCAGCAGAGAAGGCAAAGCAGACTGCAGTCAAGGTGCAGGGGCGTCTGTTAGGAGAGCACCAGCAGATGATCAGCACTCTCAACAACAGGATGTTACAGCTCACTGCTGTGATGTCGCAGGCCATCCTCACATGCCCCTTGAAGCATTCCTCGGTCTGAAAAATTTTCCGAGGAAGTTTCGAACGACAAGGGATTCCTTCTTCAAATGTTCTTTATATTTTTCATTACACACAGGAATAAACAAAGAACACAAGATCTCCCAGTTCATCAGTCTTCTCACCGGTAAAGCTCTCCAGTGGGCAAGCGTGGTTTGGATGCATGGGGCGAACATTATTTATGACCGTTTTCTGGAGCTGTTCACAAGAGTCTTTAACCATCAACCTGAGAGAAGAGCAATCGGAGAGAGTCTACTGACGATCTGACAGGGAGAAATGAGCCTCCTGGAGTACGCAGTGGACTTCCGCACCTTAGCCACTGGCAGTAGCTGGAATGAGCCAGCCTTGAAAGCCACGTTTTGCCAAGGTTTGTGTCCAGAGGTGCTCAGCGAGCTAGCATGCCCTGATGAACATCTCTCTCTGGACTCTCTCATTGACCTGGCCATCCATCTATATCACCTCATCTAAAAGGACACTCACTACAACTACCTCTTTCTCTCTCCCCCCCCAACATGAACCCCGTAACTCCTATGGCAGTCTCACATACACGACTGCAGCGGTCAGAGAGGGAGAGATGATGTGAGGGCCTCTGCTTTTACTGTGGTAAGGCCGGTCATCTGATCTCGAAGTGCCATACTCGACCCCTATGGGACCATCAGCCCTACTAACCCGGTGAGTCCAGAAATGTCTCGCAACTCACAATCATGTCAAGTGCCAGTGTTATTAAAGTTACCAGACTCCGGGGCAAAGGGAAACTTCATAAACAGTGTGATTGTACAGAGATCAACTCACCACCCATGAACTTTTGAGACCAATCAAGCTGAAGGCCATCGACAGGAGACCCAGAGGTGAGGGACTGGTCTCAACATGAACCATCTCCCTCAAGATTCAAGTAGGTGCCATTCACACTGAACTCATAACCCTTCTTGTCATCCCAACTTCACATCATGACCTAATATTGGGAGACCCTTGGCTTCAACTCCACAATCCTCTGATTTTCTGGCTGCAACAGGACGCTCTTCAGTGGTCACCTTTCTGTTTTCAGAACTGCTTGAGACTTTCCCAACTCACGCTCTCATCCATTTCTGTAGAGAGCCCTCAGCCTGACTCCCTCGACAACATCCCAGCTTGTTACCTTGACTTAAAGGAGGTATTCAGCAAGGGGAAAGCCTGTGGTCTGCCTCCTCACCATTCCTATGACTGTACTATTGACCACCTCCCAGGTACAACTCCTCCTCAAAACCACATTTACCCTTCATCCCAGATGGAACAAGCAGCTATGGAAGAGTACATACAAGAAACTCTGTAGCAGAAGTATATCAGACATTCAACATCTCCAGCCTTGGCGAGGTTGTTCTTCGTCAAAAAGAAAGGAGGGGGTCTCTGGCCATGCATAGACTATTGAGGCCTGAACCAGATCACAGTAAAAGTACCCATGTCCACTCCCACTGGTACCTTCAGCTCTAGAACAACTCAGATCTACAAAGATATTCTCAAAACTAGACTTTCACAGCACCTACAACCTGGTCAGGATTCGTGAGGATGATGAGTAGAAAACCACTTTTAGCACCACCGCATGCCACTTTGAATATTTGGTCATGCCTTATGGCCTTTCTTGCACTCCCACTGTCTTCCAGTGCCTCATCAGTGACGTGCTCAGGGACATGTTGGGGAGCTTCATTATTGCCTACATTGAGGACATCTTGATCTATTCCCCAGATGAGAACATCCACCACAATCACATCAGGTCAGTATTTTCTCACCTGCTCCAGAATCACCTGTATGTTAAGGCAGAAAAATGTAAGTTCCATGTCAGCCAGATCTCATTCCTGGGCTATATTATCAACTTCGAGGAAGTGAGCATGGACCAAGCCAAGGTCACAGCCGTGACGACATGGTCCACTCTCACTTCAGTCAAGGAACTGCAGCGCTTTCTCGAGTTTGCCAACTTCTACCACTGTTTCATCTGTGGGTTCAGCACCATCACAGCCCCTCTCACTGGTCTCCTGAAAAATGGACCTCGTCGCCTCCATTGGAGTCCTGCAACCGATCAGGCTTTCAATCAGCTGAAAACCACTTTCACCACAGCCCCCATATTTCAGCACCCAGATCCTTCCAAACCATTCGTAGTGGAGGTGGATGCTTCAGAAACAGGAGTAGTAGTTCTGTCACAGCGCCTTGGAGAACGACCCAAGTTATACCCCACTGCGTTCTACTCCAAAAAGCTCACACCCACTGAGAGAATCTATGACATTGGTAAATTGAGAGCTCCTGGCTGTCAAGCTGGCCCTTGAGAAGTGGAGGCACTGGTTGGAAGGTGCAATGCACCTATTCACGATCCTGACTGATCATAAGAACTTAACATACTTAAGAACAGAGAAGCATTTCGAATCTACACATCCTCACCTCACCCATCCAAACCTACCTTGCTGCAAGCCATAACCTGGGACATCGACAGAGATTAGACAGGCACAGACCACAAGCCCACGGGAAAACTGCCCTCTGGGACTTTTACACATTCCACCCAGACTTGGAGGCAAACTAATCAACTGGGCACACTACACTCCTCTCCTGCCACCGGACATCCCAACAGCCATCACACTTACCAGCTCCTCCAACACAAGTACCGGTAGAAAAACATGATTTCAGACATCAACTATTACGTCTCCTCATGCTCTGTCTGTGCCCAAGCCAAGGTTCCCAGAGCTCCCCCTATCGACAAACTATGTCCTCTCCCAGTACCCCAGGTCACACATTACCCTTGATTTCATCACCAACCTACCCCAGTCTCATGGCAACATTATCATCCTGGTCATCACTGATAGGTCCTCTAAGACACTCAGACTCATCCCACTACTGGGTCTTCCCACTGCATTTGAAACTGCTGAACTACTATTCAATCGCATTTTCCGCTACTATGGTATTCCCAAAGACACTGTCAATGACCGGGGCCCCCAGTTCATATCACAGTTATGGTCATGTTTCATGGACAGGCTGGGAGTGTCAGTTAGCCTCACCTCTGGATACCACCCACAGTCCAATGGCCAAGCAGAATGAGCAAATCAAGAAGTGGGCTGCTCCTTCCACATATACTGCATGCGGAACCAGAAGGATTGGGCATGATTCCTTCCATGGGCTGAGTACATACAGAATTCTCTCAGACATTCAGTCACTCAGCTAACACCATTCCAGTGCGTACTTGGATACCAACCCCCATTTTTTCCATGGGATGATGCTCCTACACAGATTCTGGCCATAGAATACACTAACATGCACTCTGAAAATTTGGCCCACCACTATTTTGTTACAGCCACCATTATTAAAAAAGTTATTATAATTTAATACAGGTGGCAAGATGGCACTTTTTTCTCCCTTGATAGGATACTGAAACCTTGAATATCAACCGATATCGATACCCATCTGTCAGTAACAGCACTGAAAACCTGAGTTCGGCACAGCCTCCAAACATGGCCACTCCAGGCTACACTTCCCATGATATACAGTGCCCCCCCGTCACCAAAGTTTTAACTACATCACCTTCCCTAGATAAACCCAGCAGTCACAAACACACCTTGTGAAATATTGTTCTGTGTCCTGTATCTGACTTTGCCAAGCTGTTTGTTTCCTGACTGAGTTTCTGTTAAAGACCACTTCCTACTTTGTCTTATCATCTGCCCTGCACCGCTCTGTTTGCTGATCAATCAACCTCTGCCTGTTTCCTGACTATGATTACTGATTCACGATTTGGCTTTATCTGCAGTTTGCGCTGTACCTGCTCTCCCCTGCAGCTGCAAGTACCTGCAATCTGACACCATCCAATTTTTATTCACCAATTCGATACTCGACAATTTCCCCCCCCCATTAAAAGCTACTGTTTTGATCTCATCTCATCATCTCTAGCCGCTTTATCCTTCTACAGGGTCGCGGGCAAGCTGGAGCCTATCCCAGCTGACTACGGGCGAAAGGCGG
>JAODOF010000001.1:47762891-47775719 GCA_027576175.1 Sciades proops | reverse complement strand
ATATTGGATCATTTTCCTCAATAAATAAATGACCAAGTATAATATTTTTGTCTCATTTGTTTACCTGGGTTCTCTTTGTCTACTTTTAGGACTTGTGTGAATATCTGATAATGTTTTAGGTCATATTTAGGCAGAAATATAGAAAATTCTAAAGGGTTCACAAACTGTCAAGTACCACTGTATATGCTATATTTACTGTATGGACACGGGATCAGAAAACAATGTTATTTATAAGCAGTAACCACATGTACCCATAGGGAACCTTTTTTTTTCCCTCGTGATATCTTTCTTCATATTAATCATAAGTGCTACTGGGCGAGGTTTGTTTTGCCTGGCAACACTTGTATTAGGAATATAGTTATGCAGGTGAGTACAAAAATATCCATGGGAACAGATTGTTCACAGTTCTTTGTGAGCAAACCAGATTGGAATTTCAATGAAACACTGATGCACATACCTCTATTCATATTGAAATTATATTACAGAAAATAGAAAAAAATAGAAAAAATTGGAAAATGGGATTAGTTTATATAGAGATAAATACTTCTTTATGTAATTCCTTCCAGCAATGAATCATCCCGACATAAATAGTGCACAAATTTTGGTTTAATTATACTCTGTGTGCAATGAAATGAAAGTGACATCATCATGTTAATGATTTTTATTCTATCCACATTCACTTGTTATGAGCAATCCTGCGCTCTGAATGGCTACTCTACTACTAGGATATCAGCTCATATACTGTGAGTAGAGAAAAGTGTGTTGCTGAACCAACCGAGGATGAAATAAAAACTCTACTCGAAAACAAAACCCCCCAAAATACAAAAAAGCAACAAAATATAGAATGAAAGTATTTGATGATAAGAACGTAGCTTTTTTATTTTTCAAGAATTATTATTATAGCACTTTTCACAAGTTGCTAATGTCATTTCGCCAGTTTGTTGACATTCTAAGTGGAAATTATTTTGTCGGACATTTTGTATAAAGTTTTTATTTATTGAATTTGCAAAAAATAAAAATAAAAATGTTCCATTTCTCAAAATCCAGTGAATGTGGATAGAATAACAGTTATTCCACTCAGTCTTGTCGGACATGGATTATAGCCTCATTGGGTATCAGCTCATGTGTGACTCGATTTCGTGGAATAACTGTTAAATATTACAATCAGGCTGAGGTTCATTAAGAAATGCATGAACAGCCTATTCATATTCATATTCCTGTTAAAAAAGCAGGACCAGCCTTGTTTCAGATCAAATGCTTATTACTGACCTGACGGAGATGAAAAACAAGCTCTCATTTTGTACTGTGTGTGTGTGTGTGTGTGACCCATATAGAGACCTCTGCTAAAGAAGGCCTGTTGCTGTGGTGCCAGAGGAAGACTGACCCCTACAGGAACGTTAATGTACAGAACTTCCACATCAGGTGAGAGTCAGAGAATGTTCAGACTCTCACAATGAGGTGATGCTGGTGGTTAATTTTGAACTGCCTCTACATGCTATTTACCTTCCCTGCTGTAGCTTTCCTGATACACTGTTCCAGCTTTCTTACTGTGTGACTTATTCTCTCTGCCCTTCCTCCACCGTTTCTCTCTCCGCCCCTGTTTCTCTCCTTGTCATGGCTGTTCAGCTGGAAGGATGGCCTCGCTCTGTGCGCCCTCATCCACAGGCACAGACCTGACCTCATTGACTATTCCAAACTGAGAAAGGTGTCTTCTTGTCTCTCTTCCTTCTTCTAAATCTCTCGTTTTCATTTCTTCTTCTTTTTTTGGACACGTTTTCCTGCTGTGGTTTTGTGCAATGACTGTTTAAACTGATCTTTTTTTTGGCTATTTGCAAAGGATGACCCCATTGGAAACCTGAATACAGCATTCGAAGTGGCTGAGAAATACCTGGACATCCCCAAAATGTTGGACGCTGAAGGTGAGGATGTAGGATTGAGACACAGCCAGCATTTAATACATGACAAGAGAACATTAGACTAATTATGTGAACACTGTGAAACCAGTTTACATGTGCTTCTGATTGACATGCAGGTGATTATTATTTTTCTTATATCAACAAGTGAATAATACTTAAATCATAATTATATAATTCAAATAATATACAATATGATTGCATCAATTATATCTTAAACAACAAGTGAAATGGATGATGTGGTGATGCTGAAAGAAATTATTCATAGATTACAGTGCATTTAAATGCTTTCAACAAATGTTACAAGAACAAGGTGATAATATCCAGTGAGACATTACCGTAATGATGATTATATGGTGCTACTCTTAGCCTGTGGGGTGGAAGAGCAATGGAAAATTAGGTAAATGTTGCTTTACACTGCGATAACAGCTTTGTTTGAACTGATACCAGTAAAATCTTGGTCAAACTCCACAGCAGACTATACAATATAATTTATGTTCACATGTGATTCAGGGTCACCCATGATTACTTTAATGCAATAAAATGGTTATGTAAATGTGCATCATAACAGCAATCACATTCCAAAATTTTCAGAGACTGCCAGAAAGCATTTGTTGAGCATTTTTGGTACCAAAGTTGTTGAGGAGCATGATAACATTATATTAACATCATAATAATGTCATTTTAACATTATTCTAATGTTGTACTAACATCATTCTAACATTGTACTAATGTCATTCAAACATCATACTAACATAATAATGTCATTCTAACATTGTACATAGATCAGAATAACGTCATTCTAACATCATACTAACGTAACAATAATGTCATTCTAACATTGTACTCACATCATTCTAACATAATAGTAATGCCATTCTAACATTGTATGTACTTACATCATTCTAACATCATTCTAACATTGTACTAACTTCATTCTAACATCATACTAATATAATAATAATGTCATTCTAACATTGTACTAACTTCATTCTAACGTCATACTAACATAATAATGTCATTCTAACCTCATACTAACATCATAATAATGTCATTCTAACATTGTACTAGCATCATAATAACATCATTCTAACATTGTACTAACATAATAAGTCATTCTAACATTGTACTAACATCAGAATAATGTCATTCTAACATTGTACTAACTTCATTCTAACATCATACTAATATAATAATGTCATTCTAACATTGTACTAACATCATTCTAACCTCATACTACCATCATAATAATGTCATTCTAACGTTGTACTAACATCATAATAACATCATTCTAACATTTTACTAACGTCATTCTAACATCATACTAATGTAATAATAATGTCATTCTAACATTGTACTAACATCATAACATCATTCTAACATTGTAATAACACTAACATAATACTATATCACTCTTAAAAAGAAATGTTTAGGCTCAACAAAAAAAAAATCAACGCAACAGTTTGCATTAGTCTTTTTGAGTTATGACAACTTCATTTGAAATTACATTGAACCAACAAACTTCATAACTTTGGGGGAATTAGCTTTTCCCCTTCAGTCAAAGATTATTTTGATTACTCTTTACTTAATAGCTGTTAGACTAAAGGCAAGTTTGTTGATAACTCATAAAAAATTATGTTGCTACAACTAGCTTTACCATATTCTTTTAAAGTACTTTTACCTGTTGTCTAGTTAATAACTAAAATAATGTACAAAAGTTTTTAAGTAGCAACCATTTTAAAAATTTGAGTTGCTCCAATTAGAATTTCTTCAGTTTTTTGTAGGTTCTTCTTGCTTATGTTCATGTTGTAGCTTTTAAGAAAGACACATTCAACCACTGATTTTGTACAATTAACCATTTTTTAAATTTTGACCTGCAGCTGAGTAGTTAAGGACATTATAATTAGGCCAAAATAAAAAGCAACTCAACTCAGAAACTCAAATTTTGACTACTTCTCAAGTTGCAAATAAACTGGCCATACTCCCTTGAGAAATTAAGTGTTAAGCATAATAAATTATGCCATTACAGCCAAGTCTGGCAGGCCTTTAAAAAACAGAGACAAATGCATTATATATGTAAGACCTTTGTAAACATTCTTTATGTGTATTGAAAAGTGCAATACAACAGATTTTGAAGACCTGCAAATGCATCTTGAAGAAGTGTGACCACCTCAAAATCTAAATCTCCATAGACATAACAGCAAAAGCCATGGAACTTTGTAACATACTAAGCTGCATGAGTAAGCCCACAGTATTAATTTCCAAAACATAAAAAATACATTCTCTTTGGGCTAAAATATGTATTTGCTTAAACAACATCTTTGTTTGGTTAACTGTCAAGACAAGATTTGTTGGACATAAAGCATAACAAAATTAACCTGAAAGAGAAACATTCACAACTGTTTTCACTGTCTCTTCAGTTGTCTTCCAAATACAAAACAATGTAATCTGAGGAAAATGTAATAGAGTTCTGGAACAGGTGGAATCTTTAGAAAATATTGTTCTTGAGACTCGTCACTTTTGCACTGGCTTTCTGTCCATCAAGGTCAAGGAACAACCTCTGAAAAACTTCAAAAGTGTATTTAAGTTTCTTGCAGGAGCTCAGGTTGAGCGCATATATAATGCCCATCAGCAAAGCACAGCACCTTGGGATATCCTTTTCCTCCAGGACTTTTGTTCCCTCCACCACGATGGTTGCCATCCAGTGGTCAGATGCAGAACGGTCACCAACGATGGCAATTTTTATAACCTGACTTTCCAGGCTGGCCTCGAACTCTTCATTGTCCTTGTAAAAAAAAAAAATGTGTGATAAATCACAATGGTAAGATACATACACACATGTTTCTCTTTTATCACACAACTAAACATGTTTAGTGACCAACTTGGCCTGTCTTAAGTAAATTTCTGTCAAGGTTTTCAATTGCTCAGCATGAGGTTCATTGTTTCAAATAGAGATTCTTGTTTGTATTCAAGGAATACAGTAGTACAGTAGCAGGCTTCTGCCGTTGCATTTACACTATGCTTAGTAAGGATTTAATTTTCTTTCAAAATATGAAAGTACTTACCCCAAACTCCTTGAACAGGTCCTCTTCCTTCTCTCCAAGGTATACAACAAGGCAGCGGATGGCTACTTCTCTGTGCATTTCAATTGTATTGTTCTATGGGGAAAAGGGTGGGGGGATCAGGATGACGTATCTAAAGTATAATTTATATGGGTGACTGTCCATATAGAGTGCATTTCAAATATACACAAAGTCTAAACAATTAACATACCACAAGAAGCATGCCCTTCAGCTGCCTGAGTCTTAATCCTGAAGCTCCTCCTCTTGATGACACTATATCCATCACTTTCTGGGTGCAATGGTCAAGTTTGGCCATGAATGTAGGTTCAAGGTTTACAATTGTTATTCTCTTGAACTCATTGTTTATCTGTGGACCACACAAACATAAAAATCAAATCTTGCATACAATTATACAGTATGGGCTATAGAATTTGGAGAGAGAGAGAGAGAGAGAGAAAACATAAGCATAAATATAACAGAAATCTTTTTTACCTGTGTGGCATCAAATAATGCAGGCCAGCGCTGCATGAAGTCCCTGATTGCAGGTGCCTCATATATGGTTTCTTGCCTCCGAAGAGAGAATGTCTTGGCCATTTTCTCTGCAACCACCTGGCAGTTATCCCTTTTCATGACTTCACACAAGAGCTTCATTCTCTCCTTCAAACTTTTACTGGTTTCACTTTGTGGATGAGGAGGTAGGTAATTTACCTCAGCCTTTTTTGGCTTTTTAACATTTTTAGCAGCAGCCTGCTCATGTGACGTTTTTCTCTTGAGTGAGTTCACCACAATTTCTGGGCAGCCAATCCCACAAAGTTTGGATCTGAAGTTGTTCATTTTATATTTGAGGTGCTGGATCCATCCATAACACCCGTTGAAGGACCCGGGTTCTTTGAGGCAAGGATGTTTTTTGACCAAGGCCTCTGCTACTTGACTTAGTTGGGCACTTGATGGATAAGCAGCGCACTCAAAAATGGTCTCAGCTAAATTTCCAAGAACGTCTGGAAGTAACGAGATGAGATCTTTGGTACCAAACAGAGTCCCAGAACAATTAAACGTTTCATTGCCTGACTGAAGCAGAATTGCTGTACTGGCAGAGAAACGAGGGATTGGAAATACCGCAGGCCATCCCTTTGACCGCTGGGTGGGACTTTCAGTGATTGATATCAGTGAAACAGGTAAAGTGTCATTGGAGGATGCAGATGAGCAGACATCATCAGAAGGCAGAGGTGAACTATCAGTAACATCTGTAAAGGTAAGAGTTACTGTTGGAGATTCCTCAACATGCACAACTTTGATAGTGCCCTTGTTTATGATGTCAGTTGTTGAAAGCAAGGAGAAAAATTCATTATCAAAATCAGCATCCTTGAAATGCAAACAGAAATTCCTCGAAATCCCAAATGTATCTTGAACAAGTGAATGAAGCTCTCTGACTGTTTCTGGGATTCCAGGTGGTAATGTCAGTTTCTTAATATCATGGTCTGAAAGTATCACTCGGAGATGGGCTGGTTGTGACATCGCCTGTAATACACAAAATGTTTGAAATGTTTCAGCAAGTACCATAACAACAAAGCTCAATAAAAAACCACATAAGCAAATTACAAATGCCACATAACCAGTAATGGAGGGATCAACACTCTGTCCCTGGATTAGAGAGGAAAAAATACATCTTAATGTAAATTCAGGCTGACAGGATCAATACTCATCATCAAAAGGTGATATTTATTGGTTATTAGAGAACCCTGTAAATTTATCTCAAAAGCTGTTGCTGTCTTTTTGTTTCAGCTATGACTTCTGTATTTGACAAGCAAAGGACATGTTAGGAATCTATGGAACATAAATGTACCATTTCAGGGTTACAATGCTCTTCCCACCAAGCACATAAGGTGTTAAAGGGAACATGTCAGACAGCTCCGTAGGCTCTAGCACTTTCACAGTGCATGTTTTCTCAAGGACAAAACTCCTGAGATGCTCAACTGACCAAGCCATCAAGCATTTCACAATGAATAGAAGTGTGCCCTTCACAACAACTATTTGGATCAACTCTGCAAAATCTGTGAGTCCACCTGTTGAGCCATTAGCCAGAATCATTCCAACTGCATACTTTGTGCCACTGTACAACACACTGTTGGCTATCTGGATACGTATCTCACTGGGGAATTTGACTTGTAGAGCTTTCTGGATGTCTTCTCTTAGCACAGTGACATCTACAGTTGACAGTTGTGTGGCCTGCAACACAGGTCTCACAACACTGAGATCATGTTGGTTGTATGTATTCATCAGCTGATGCTTCATAGCCAGTGAGTGCAGAATATTTCGAAAGCTATGAGTGTGCCTTACAATACGCTTAAAAAGGCTGTGTTTGGCCTCAAAACGCATGGTCCACAGCAACACAAGTGGACCATATGCCCTGATCAGCTGAGGATAATGTTCCAGGTAGTGATGTTTGGGGATAAGTTTTTCCTGTGGGAAGACCTGGAGAAACCGGTGTCTGTGTTCAGAGATCTTACTGTCTAGGTAGCATATACTCTCTTCTGTGTAAACATGACATACAACAAGCTTGACTATGTCTTTGAGCACCAGAAGAACTTCCCAAGCTGGTTCACCCTCAGGGATTTTTGATCCAATTATGAGGGGTAGGAATCGCAGCAATGACCAGTTCTCATGGGCATTCCCTCCGACACTTTTCTTTGCTGCAAAATTTAGAGGGACCTGCTGTGGAGCATCTGTCTTATCCGACCATTTGTAGGGGAATGTTTTTATGCTTTTGTTGAGCTCATCAAGAGTGAAGTATTTACTCTTGATGAACACCTGAAGACACAAAGCCAGTTCCCGAGGGACTATGCCCTCAAAGAGATCATGCAACACATCAGGTGGGTAACCTGACAAAACACTGAAGTACTTCAGATTCTCTGTTAGTACACACTGCCTTTTGACTCCACAGACATGTGTCACAGCAGGATTCTCCTGCACAGTCTGGACATGGATTTGATGTTGTTCTTTGGTTCTGAGTTGAAATGCTCCTGTTCTCACTTCTTCCACCTGAAATTCTGACAGTTTACCCAGACAAAATCTGCACACATAAGAACCGGAGAAGTTTTCAACAAACCCTCCCATGGAATGGGCCCCAAGATTATCTGCCACAACACTAAAGACTGTTCCTTTGACTCTTCTGCCTAATGCTGGGATATACAGACCCTCCTCTTCCAAGCTCACAAGATCCTTAAGCAGTGGCTCCAACACAGTACTATGACCAAATCTTTTCACATCGTCAGCCTTGCAGAGAATTGCTAAGAAGATGGAGGTCAGTGAAGATCTGAGCAGTGCAGGAACACCAGCTAACACCCAGTACACAGCAGTGACTTTGTGTTTCTTCCTTGATGTGCCCAGAGGATTGCATATCTCAAAGTCATCCACATAGAGAATGATAGCAATGGGAGGATATTTGCCAGAAAACAACTCATTTGTTTTATAATAACTGCCATCAGAAAATGCCCTGTACTGAGTGTCATTGTTAGTGTGAGCTTCACCATCATGGAAGATAAAATCCTGGATCTGTTTCTGGGTCAAAACCTGAAGCAATGACTTGAGAATAGGGACATACTGGAAGCTCCTGTTTTCTTCCTTACTGAGTACATACTCCACTGGTTCAACCACACTGAACTGCTCCTTAAAAAATTCCCTTCTCTTGTAGGCAGAAGAAAGTGGACCACCACTACTCAGGGTGGTACTCAGGTAAAGGGGTTGGCATCACAGAGCTCTGTGACCATGTCTGACACAACAGCATCATCAATCTCACAATTGTGCTTCCTCAAACAGGACTGCAAAATGTCTTTGATGATGGGACCTGATGCTGAATGGGAGATGAAGTGTAACTCTTCAATAACTTGATCAATACACCTGTTTGATACATTAAATATGCTCTCCAGTTTTAGAAACAACAATGCTAACCTTCTTTCAATGAGGTTTGGTAGATCTCTCACATCCTCATCATCATTACCATCATCAGTAATTGAAAATTCCACATCTTGAACACCCATATCACTGCAGTCATCTGCATCTGCATACCTCTTTAGCAGGTCTTCTTTAAAGTCTTGCAGTGTGTGTGGTGTATGCTTCCGGCTTCTGTGGGAGGCAAATGTACCATAAATATTAGTGCTGAAATTGCAGTTCTTAAAAACACATGTCACAGTCTCGTGTTTTTTCAAATGTCGACCAAGGTGTTCAAAAAACTCTCCCTCTGTGGATATTGCACTAGTGCAACACTGGCAAGTGAATGGGAGACTTTCCGCAGATCTTACTTTTTCCTGAGTTTCATGAGAGTGCTTTCTTGACAGATGTGATCTTAGGCTACACCATGTTTTAAAGGAACAAAAACAGTCTTGGTGAATACATGGCATACGTTCCCCACCATGACCATGGCGTAGCCTGTAATGTTTTAGCAACACTGTTTGTGTAGAGGATTCAAATTTACACAGTTTACACTCACAGCCCATCTTTAGAACAATATTGGCAAACTTAACAAAACATGAATCTGTTTTTTTTGGTCAGTATCTATGTAATAACTATAGATGCAAAATCTTAAGGATGTACAAGTCACGTACGCATGTGTGATACTGTCAGAATGATATTAGCAACAGTTTACACAAAAAAAACCCCATCCTTTTAGACCAGTAAAAATACTGACTTTAAAGCGTATCATAATAGTAGCTAAAACTAGCAAAAGTACAAACCTAACTAAAATCTAATAAGTGACTGAGGCTGTGAGTCAAATGCAGTGATTTATTTTCGTGCAACAGTGAAGAAACATTTACATCCTGCTCTGAAAACCAGGACGTATCGTATTGGTGTAGCGCAGTCACGTGACGACCATGCCACCACTCGCCAAAATCTCATTACGCTCAGAAGGAGCTAGTTCATAATTACGGCCGTGATCAGAGGAGGTGTGTGGGGTTATCAGCTACGAACTCTCTGATGCTTAGCTAAACACGAATCGAGCAAAGATTGTGTGGTCCCGTGACTTTGGAGCGGGATGAAACAATATCAGAGTTCACTTTACAGCCTACAGCAGCGGCTTTGCCCACGCGTAATTCATTTGCAGTGTGTTCTCTCTGCTGCGCGATGCTACTGTGAGCTGACCACCTGTCAGTGCTTGAGGATGGTGGAGGGACTCACTGCAGCACCCGCTGCTCACTGGGGACAGTAACTGATGAACATTTGGTGCTTTCACATCCACTCTCCAAAAGTCTCAAATAACACCGGGAAAAGTCACTAGATTTGTCGCTAATCGCTTTTTTGAAAAAAAGTCGCTAGAGGGGTCTGAAAACTTGCTAAATATATCGACAAAGTCGCTAAGTTGGCAACACTGCAACTTGCCTACAGTTGAAATATACAGCCTTCTATGTGAACGAACAAAAGATATTTAAAAATTGTGGCTGCGACATAATTTAGATAACATTATGTGGCTTGCGGTCACATGGTGAAACAAGCTAAATTTGAAAAATGCTTTTCCCGGCAGCTCTCTGAGCACATATCTCAGTGAAACTCATCGAAACAACAGTAAATTCTTTACCTTAGTAGAACTAGTAGATGTGAATTAAACATTACTCACCATAAAATGTTGTAAATGTGGAGTTTGCTCGAGAACGACTCTGCAAACGCAGTCTTGGCATCGGAACATGTCCAGGTGCGTCATGTGGGTGGGAGGGGTAATTTGAAATCTGGAAGTCAATGTGGAGGAAAATAAAGTTATCATGCCAACTTTGTCAAGTTATGACAACTTGAATTTTGTTTTACATCCATTAACAATGAAATTTGAGTTTAAATTACGTGCAAAATTAAGTTGATGTAATTACCAACATTATTATTTCATCACAACTCATAAAAATAAAGTTTGCAACTTGGAAGGTTTATCTAAATTAATTAATTAGAATTTTTAACTTGCATCCATATATTAAATCAAGTGGTGGTAACAGATCCTCTGAGTTACTTTTTAGAGTAATTATGATGTAATTCAAACATCATACTAACGTTATAACATAATTCTAACATCATAATATAATAAAATCATTCGAACATCATACTAACGTAACAATAATTCCTTCTAACATTGTACTAACATCATAATAGCATTCTAACATCATACGAACATAATAATGTCATTCTAACATTGTACTGTGTTACCTTCGTATGATGTTATTTTGATGATACAGCAATGTTAGAATGATGGTATTATGACATTAGTATGATGTTAGAATGATGTCATTATGTTGTTAGTACAATGTGGAATAACACTTATGTTAGTATGATGTTCGAATAATGTTATGACATTAATACGATGTTAGAATGACTATCAAAATTAGTACAATGTTAGAATCTTATTACGACATGAGAATGACATTATTATTATGCTACTATGATGCTAGAATGACATTATGACTGTCATTCTAACATTGTACTAATGTCATAATGTCATACTAACATCATAATAAAGTCATTCTAACATTGTACTTACGTAATAATGTAATTCTAACATTGTATAAATGTCATAACATAATTCTAACATCATACTAATGTAATAAATAACACCACTCTAACATCATACTAACATAATAATAATGTCATTCTAACATTGTACTAACGTCATAATGGCACCATTCTGACATTTTAACATCATAATAACATCATACTAACGTAACAATGTCATTCTAACGTTGTACTGATGTCATACTAACAGCACACTAACATAACAATAACATCATTCTAACATTGTAATAACATTCTAACATTGTACTTATATAATGTAATTCTAACATATAAACATCATAACATAATTCTAACATCGTACTAATGCAATAATAACGTCATTCGAACATCATACTAACAATAATAATGTATTTCTAACATTGTACGAACATCATAATGACATCATTCTAGCATCATACTAACGTAATACGTTATTATTATTATGTAATAATAATGTCACTATAACATCATACTAACAATGTCATTCTAACATTGTCCTAATGTCATAATAACGTCATTCTAACATTGTTGTAACATCATACTAACATCATACTAACGTAATAACATCATTCTAACATTGTACTAATATCATAACATCATTCTAACCTCATACTAAGGGCATAAGGTCATTCTGATATTGTTGGAACATCATAATAATATCATTCTAACATCATACAAATTATCACAAAGCAGAGGGGTCTGGTTTATATTTGACACATGATTTTGCTCATGCATGCTGAAACAGTGGCACCATGACTGGCACTGCTCACACACATGCTGTTTATCTTATTTACATCCAGAAGATTTAGAATTGACCTTCCCTAGATTGAATGTCAGAGTCAAAACATCCCTGTCTGTCAGCTTTCCAAGTCGAATTATAAAATATTTAGCGGTTTTATGAACAGTGATGATAAACACACTGACAAGCTCTGTCTTTCAAAAAACCTGTCGTAACCCCTAATTTTTGAACCCCTGAGCTATAATATAAGTTTCATGTGCGATTTTAAGATACTATGATGCACTGGTAAACATTTTCAATCAGGCTTTCAGAAAGATTGCCTCTGATTTAGCAACTTGGAAATGGAATGGATTCTGAATGTTTCTACTGGAAATTCAATTATCTCATTCATCTCATTATCTCTAGCTGCTTTATCCTGTTCTACAGGGTCGCAGGCAAGCTGGAGCCTTTCCCAGCTGACTACGGGTGAAAGGCAGGGTACACCCTGGACAAGTCGCCAGGTCATCACAGGGCTAACACATAGACACAGACAACCATTCACACACACATTCACACCTACGGTCAATTTAGAGTCACCAGTTAACCTAACCTG
>JAODOF010000001.1:47733513-47746683 GCA_027576175.1 Sciades proops | reverse complement strand
CTCAGGCGACAATTCCATATTTCAATGCAAAATCGCTAGCTGCTAAACTTGGTCTACACAGACTGTGCACTGAATCCATGCAAGCTCTCTCAGCCTGCTGACGGATCCGCATGTGACTGCACGAATCTGGCTCCAGACTCCCTTGGGATTTTTCCAGATGCGTTTTATTTTTTTCTGCTATAGACAGATGGCCTTGTGCAAAATTACCCTTCTGGAAGAGTGTGTAAAGGGACATACTTTCATATAAAAAATACGAAATTGGTCCAGGATAGGCACTTTAAAGTCAAAGAGACAACTATTTATGGGTAAATCTTGGCACTTCTAGGTAGAAGGCCACAGATCCAGCACTGGCCTTTGTTCGGGGCTTCTGCAAAGCTGTGTGCAGCTCTCAGAAAGGTATTGTTTATGGTCATTTCAGTGCATTCATCGTATACCTCAGAGTAGCTTTGGTAATAACACGCTAGGAACAATAGGACAATTATGAATATCATTGTCATGTGACAGACTGAATGCGTGATTTATTTTTTTTTTATCTTACCATTACTGATTCTTCCAGAATACTCAGCAATGTTAGTATGAACCATCTTTTGAATTTGTTCAAATTCAAAGTTCAGTTAACAACTATTAACTAAAGAATAAAACTCAAACCAGAAATAACAATAAGATCATGTGATTTTGTATGGTGATCCAAACAATTTCTATAACTATTTGGATTATATGATTGATTAAAGGGACCCTCCAGTGGATTTATTCTCAAATTTATTTTATGTAAAATTAGTTGTAGATTTAAAAAATCAAACTTTCATATTCAGAGACCAAATAGTTCGAGGAAAAATTAATTTTCTTTAAAATGCTTTGGGCTTCCTGCGGTGGTGATGTATGTGATGAGGTCAGGTAGTGGTCACTTGGAGCAGCTCGGCTGTTTTATATTCTCTGTTTACATTGTAGTTTTGCTCGTTATACAACTACTTTTTATTGAATTTATCAGTTTTTAAAGAAGTATGCCTCATTGTGTAGCATATAAATGCCACAATGATGCTAAAAAGAAAATGAAAAATCTCACTGATAAACTGGATCAGACATGAGACCTCGTGCTGCAAAATCTTCTTTACATGATCTACAGATTGTGTGTGTGTGTGGCTGCATGCTCTCAAATCTCGGCTTAAAATGGCTCAACTCGCAGTGCGACATGAAACTTTGCGCTCTGATTTTTAATTAATTAATTTTCTTTTTTACATGATCTACAGCATCCTGAACTGGTGGTGTGCTTATATACATCTTTTGGATAGACACACCTGTTCTCTCATTCTTGTTGTTTTCCTGTAATTTTTTTTTCCCCATAGAGGATAAATGGGGCTCACAAAACAAACTGTCCTGCTTGGACACGCTTCAACAGAGATGCACCAAACTTCATGTGATACCTCAGGCCAACTCCCCAGACACACACATGCAATTGGTTCTGACCTGCACTCGTCTTCCTTTCTTTTTGCTGATCCCCCATTCACTTCCATTCATTCCCCCAATAGTGTTTTGGGGAAAAAAGCTTAGTGTCATGTCATGCTGCGCCATTTGTGCTCTAAAATCTGTTGTAAATCATGCCCCACACTCTCTTAATCTACCCAGCACCATGTAGATCATGTAAAAAAAAAAAAAATTTAAATTAAATAAATTTAAAAAAATTTGGAGCACCAAGTGTCATGTCACACTGCAAGTTGAGCTATTTTAAGCTGAGATTTTAAAGCGCGCATCCATACACTATGCACTCTACACATACTTACACACACACACTCTGTAGATCATGTGTAAAAAGATTTTGCAGCATGAGGTCTCATGTCTGATCCAATTTCTGTTGGTGACACTTTGCCACAGCTGATCGAGCACACTTTACGTTTTCCTTGTGGAAATGCAGACTAGTTCCAGCTTGTGCTTTCTTTTTGGCATCATTGTAGCATTTATATGCTGCACAATGAGGCATACTTATTTAAAAACTGATAAATTTGGTAAAATACTTGTAAAACTAGAAGAACTACAATATAAACAGCTGAGTTGCTCCATGTGACTGCTACCTGACGTCATCACATACATCACTGCAGGAAGCCCATCTTGCATTTTAAAGAAAATAAAATTTTCTCGAATGCTATTTGGTCTCCGAAAATGAAAGTTTGATTTTTGAAATCTGCAACTACTTTTACTTTAAGTTTGAGAATAAATCTGCTGGAGGATCCCTTTAAATGTTGTGACAGTTACTGAATTGCTAAAAGTTCTTGAACATCTTTTTTTTTTTTTTTTCCCTGCTTGTTTACGACTTTATGCCATGTAGAACAAGCATGCGTAGGCCAATTGGGGAGAGATTGCTAGCACTTCACCCAACTGACTTGTCATCTTGTTGCTTCTTTCTGTCATCTGGATCGTCCACTAGCTTCACATGCATGGCATGAATACACCATAGTTTCCCTTTCACATTCACGGCTGCTTCAGTGACAAGGATAATCTGATCAGGTCCTTCAAACTTTGGCTCTAGTAGTGTTTGTTGTGGCTTGGAGATCAGAACCCACTGTCCTGGTACCAGGCGGTGTCCATCGGGTCCAGGTAAGGTCCAAGTATTGAATGATGTCTTTGACCAACATTTTTTGCAGTGTGAGTGGCTGTACCCTGTCTTGTGGGGAATGAATGCTTCCACCCACCTGGAAAACTTATCCACCACCACTAGAACTTAAGAATATCCATGTGACGTTGGAAGTGTTGTGTAGTCCATCTGTAGATGTCAGAATGGGCCCGGAGGAGCTGGAGTTCTCATCATAGGTGCTGTCACCCCCCCCCCGATTTTTTTTTCAGACAGATCACACATCATCCAGCCACACTATGAGCTTCCTTTCTGAATGATGGATTCCACCACATGGTCCTGAATCTGTAGACCTTTTTCTCTACTCCCACATATCCAAAGGAGTGTATCTGTGTGGCAAGATATGGTAGTAGTTTTGCAGGAGCAACGACTTTGTCTCCATGTTTCCACAATCCACTGTCATGTTTCTTTGACCCGTTTTCCGTCCAGGTTCACTTTTCCTCTCCGCTACACTTGTCTTGTAACTTTTTGATGTCCGGCAGTGTACGTGCTTGCAGAATCTTTCAAGTCGCTGTTTCAGTTTGATTGTCTGCCACTTTGTTAGTCACTTCCTGGGCGACTAATGTTGCAGCCCTGTTTGCTAGTGCATTTCCTTTTGCTTCTTGTGTGCTTTGACTTTGATGATGGACACTTCTTGAGGCAGCTGCAATGCAGCTAATAGTTCTTGGACCAACTCTCTGTTCCTTATTGGAGTTCCAGCAGCAGTCAGGAAACCTCTGTTTTTCCATAATTGTCCAAAATCATGTGCTACTCCAAAAGTGTATTTGGAGTCTGTGTAGATGTATGCTGTGTGCCCATTGGCTAAGTTACATGCTTCAATGAGTGCTTTCGGTTCTGCTTGTTGTGCATGTTTGTTGGCAGGGCCCCTGATGCCAGTACTCCATATGATGGACTGTAGTTTGTCTTTACTTGGCTAAGTGGTTCTTGACACAGTTTTACTACAGTTGTTGAATAGGGCTGTGTGGCAGTGGGGGCGTGGCCGAGTGTCAGCTTGTGAATGGAAGGCGGGGTCAGGGAAGGTGAGTGGCCAAGTCATTACACGTGTTGTCAATTAATGCATGTGTGTCTTGCAGAAATGGTGGCACATAAGAGGAGTAGGAGAGCAGAGAGGACCTGGCTAGAACCAGAACACAACTGTGTGTGTGTGTGTGTGTGTGTGTGTGTGTGTGTGTATATACATGTGTCCTAGAGTGCCCATTACAAGCGGTCATAATAAGCGTGTCTGAACACTAGTTCCCACCTGCCGTGCTTCTGTACTCCACCTACATCAGGGAAACTATCACAGTGGTGCCGAAACCCAGGAGTACAGAAGGGAGCCCATTCATGGAGTCCTCGCTGTTCAAGGACCTCATTCATGCCCTCCCTACCGCACAGCAGAATCAGCATCAAGCGCTGATTGTGCTCCGGAAGGAGCAGGAACAACACTTCAAGGCCTTGATGCTGGCCCAGCAAGAAGGCTGCCAGGCATTCTGACACCTGCTTGCATTGGAGGAATCCTTGACCGCCACCACAGCAGACCCTCCCCACCGCACCCTAATGAAGATGGGTCCGCACGATGATCTGGAAGCCTTCCTCGCACTCTTTGAGCAAGCCATCGAAGCATGGGGGTGGCTGGTCGAGCAGCGCACAGCGTGCCTACTTCCGTTGTTGACTGGTGAGGAGCAGCTTGCAGGGCTGCAGCTCCTAACTGACAGCCGGCTCATATACACCGACTTAAAGCGAGCCGTTCTACAGCGTGTCGGTTGCTCCCCGAAACAACCATGCCAGTGCTTCCTGGTGCTGATGTTGGAGGAGGTCGGCTGGCTGTTCATGTTCGACCAACAGCTTCAGGATGCCTGCCAGTGGTGGCTGAGGGCGGATGACCGTGACGCTGAGGGAATCATCGATCTGGTGACACTGGAGCAGTTCATCACGCGACTTCCGGAAGGAATGGCGGAGTGGGTCCAGTGTCCTTGCCTGGCATCGCTGGAACAAGCCATCAAACTGGCAGAGGACCATATGGTGACAGTTCTGATGGCAGGAAGGCATGTTTCCTCTTCTCCTCTTTCTCTCTCCCCTTCTGCTTCCTGTCCCTGCCCTGTTCCCCCACCGCAGAGGCCGGCTCCCCCCCAACCGGCCTGACGCACCCGTGGTGTCCTCCCATTTCCCCTTTCCATGCCTGTCTTCTCCCCCTCAGGTGGGTGATGCCCAAAACACTGGTGCAGAGGGAGAGCCTGGGCCGGTGTGCTGGCGCTGCGGGGAGCCAGGACATCTTCAAAGTCAGTGCTCCACGATGGAGGTGAAAGGGGTGGTCTGGATCCCCAACACGCCAGAAACTGCCCTCAATCAGGCTGGAGCATATCGTATACCAGTAAGTGTACAAGGGGATACGTATCATTCCTTGGTGGATTCTGGCTGTAACCAGACCTCAATCCATCAAAGCTTGGTGCAAGGTGAGGCATTAGGGAAAGTACAAGTGGTGAAGGTAGTGTGCGCGCATGGAGATGTTCACAGCCACCCATTAATGTCTGTCCACCTTCTATTTCAGGGAGAAAAGCATAAAGGCGGTAGTTAATCCTCGTCTCACCCACTCTTTAATTTTGGGAACTGATTGGCTAGGGTTTAAAGAACTGATGGAACACACTGTAAGAGGTGGGTCCTGCATGAATACGTCATGGGGAGATCCTGGTGTGGCATTGGCTGGGGAAGCTATCACAGAGCTATCTACATCAGCACCGCGTCAGGGCGATACGAGGAATGAGGAGCAGCCTGTCCCTCCTCCCTCTCTCGGGGATTCCCTTGAGGATTTCCCGTTAGAGCAGTTGTGAGATGAGACTCTGTGTCATGCATTTGACCAAGTGAGAGTAATCGATGGTCAAACTCTCCAGCTGAGTGCGACACTGGCCTTCCCCTTTTCCCCTGTTATTAAGGATGGGTTGTACCGAGTGATGCAGGACACTCAAACTGGTGAACAAATAACTCCGTGATTAATCCCAAAGAGCTGTAGGGAATTGGTATTCCATGTGGCTCACTTTAATCCCATGGCCGGACACTTGGGGCAGGATAAAACACTAGCCCGAATAATGGCCCGTTTAAGTCTAGGCTGAAAACACATCTGTTTAGTCAAGCCTTTTGTTAATGGTGTTTATGAGGTAGACTTAGACAACCTTTGTCATTCAGTATGCAACAAGTGTACACCAAATGAAATTTTGTTGCAATTTGGCTCAGCACAGAATTAAATATGAAGTAAATTAAATTATACAGCAGCAAAAATATTATAAAGTGTAATCGTATAAAGTGACCTGTGGAATTAGGAATGTTCAAGTTATAAATAGAAGTTTTGGGTTTGGAGTTCAGTAGTCTGGTGACCTGGGGGGAAAAGCTGTTACAGAACCTGGTGGTCCTACACCTAATGCTGCAGAACCTCTTTCCAGAGGCCAGATGGGAGAATAGTCCATAATGAGGGTGTGAGGGGTCACTGATGATGTTTCTCGCTTGAGACATGTAACGCCTTGGTGCAATGTCCTGAATGGAGGGAAGAGAAGTCCTGATGATTTTCTCCGCTGTCCTCACCACTCTCCTCACATTCTTCCAGTCAGAGACACTGCAGCCTCCACATCACACAGAGATGCAGCTGGTTAGAACACTCTCTATGGTGCTTCTGTAGAATGTAGTGAGGATGGGCGGGGGCAGGTGGCCTCTTCTCATCCTACGCAGGAAGTGCAGACGTTGCTGTGCCTTCTTGACCAGTGATGCGGTGTTCACAGACCAGGTGAAGTTGTCTGTGATGTGCACCCCCAGGAACTTGGTGCTATTGACCACCTCCACAGCCGTGTTGTTGATGAGAAGTGGAGCATGGCTGGGTTGACTTTTCCCGTTAAATGCAATATCTCTAATTATTACATCTCTTTCCATCATCAGAAGAGAAACGGCATGATGGATCCTGATGATTTCCGTGCCTGTCTCATCTCCATGGGCTACGATCTGGTGAGACTGGACACACATACTACACTGTCCCTCTGTTAATATGTGGTGTGTTAACAGTTACATTCATTCACACACATACTAAGTTTTAACCAAGCTTGTTCCTGTGAGACAGGGTGAAGTGGAGTTTGCCCGCATCATGACTCTGGTGGACCCCAACAACACGGGTGTGGTTACTTTCCAGGCCTTCATCGACTTCATGACCCGCGAGACAGCCGAGACGGACACAGCTGAGCAAGTGATGGCCTCCTTCAAGATCCTGGCTTCTGACAAGGTGAGTGAACCCAACGATACACACGATGACTGACACACAATGATTGGCACACCTTATAGTGCAGAACACAGGTGGGTCTGTAGAGGCATCATAACATAATACTTTAGAGATCTTTATATACAGTAGGCATATCAGACACTCATTGGCTGTGGTGTGAAAATTGTGCATGCAAACGCTCATCTAAGTTTCCAAATCTGTCATTGCTTCACTCTTGAATATTTTCTATCCTAAATACTATCCTTAAAAAAGCTTATCTCTGCTTTCCAAAGAAATTGATCTCTTTAAGATCTGTTCAGTACTTTGGGAGTAACAGCAGGTTGAAGTCGGTACAACAGAGAACACTCTGCTCGCATGACGTCGGGAAACCATCGGTGCTTTTTGAGTCACAGGAAAGCGGTCAGGCTCTCTCTCTTCTGATCGGTTTCTGACTGGGTTGGTCATGAATATCAATCCTATAACTTTTATAGGGATGTTCTCTCACTCTCACTGTTTCTGTTGAAGGATTCAGCAAAATTTTCCATCAGCTAGTTTTGATGTTATGGTTCATGGGAGACTTTGAAGTGAGTTTTCATAACTTTACCTACTTATCTTTTCAAATCAAACTGATTCATGTAAATAAAAAAACTATTTTAGAATATAACTGTAGTTGTTTTGGGGAAAAATATTGAGATCTTAGTGGTCAGAATGAGATAAAAAAAACAAGTCAGAAACACGAGTGTCAATGTCAATTCAATTAATTGGAATTGTTTATTGGATGTGGCTCACATAGTTTTTTTGAGGTTCACCTTGAAAGCTGTGAATATTATCATTTATATTCTTTCATATAAACACTAGTAGGCCCTGCTTTTGAGAAATAAAATACAAAGGCCTACAGAGCACAAAGAGGGTATTAGAAATATTCTTTTATTACTTTTTTATTGAGTGTACTGCATAATTAATACTAATTAAATGCTAATTAGCATTTTTAAACTATTTTTTCAAACTTTGTATTCATTATACAACCATCTATGTGCCTGCCACTTTCCATATAAATATCTTGAAAAATAGAAAAGTTATTAAGAAAAAACTTTTGATCTCATTCGTTAATGAGTCCCATTTTGGACCATGTGATCCTCATACAGAATATTACATCAGTTTTCTAAAAATTAAGCCATTTTTTCAATCTTTGATTTGTAATATCTCAAGAACGGATAAACATATTTTAATTCTATAAAAAGTATGTTAATAATAATAATAATAATAATAAGTTACATTTATATAGCGCCTTTCAAGAAACCCAAGGACTATAAATAAATAAATAAATAAATAAATGAAAATTTAAAAAAAATGTTGTTCTGTACTCATTTCTGAATTCAATGAGAGCCATTTCAAGCAATTTTGATTGACTTTGAATTTTCACCTGATATGCTTACTTTATAGTTTTTGATACCATTAGATGGTAATGAGTTTCGTGAGTGCAAGTGTCCATGAAATAATGTGAAATAAGAATGTTGCACCCATTTTAGTTCTTCTTCTACTCCTATTAACTCTCTAAATCATCCCCCCCTCCTGCTTCTTCTCTCTCTCCATCAGTCCTACATCACAGTGGAGGAGTTGCGCAGGGAGCTTCCCCCAGAGCAGGCCGAGTACTGCATCAGCCGCATGACCAAGTACGTCGGGCCGGACATCCCTGCAGGCGCTCTCGACTACATCTCCTTCTCCAGTGCCCTCTATGGCGAGAGCGACTTATAAATGTCCCTTTTTTCTTCTCGTCTCTTCTCTTCTGTCATTTATCTCCCTTTTCTCTTGCTTTTCTCCCTTTTTACCCTCTTGTCACTCTCCTTCTTTCTTGCCCTGAATTCATGATACCTTTCCCTTTCATCTGTCCTGTGTGCATTTAGATTTATTTCCCTCCTTTTCCCCTCTTTAATCTCTTGCTGTAATGTTTCATAAGGAGAAAACCCACAGCAGAATCACCAGCTCTAATGTAACCCCTACAGTCTTAATATTTTCTCCACAATACACTGTATTCATGACAGTCATTCACGACTGGAGAGTCTACTATGTGTAACATCCTCTTGTCATCCTCCTTCTTGGACCTGTTCTTCCTTTCTGTTTTTCTCTCTCTCTTCCTCCTAAACTCATTGATGTGTGTGAGCTGTGAGCCTCTTCCCACGCCACCCCCAAGCCGAGCCGCAGAGCCCTGAGCTGAAGGAAGAATGAAGGAGGATGCTTTGCTTCTCTGGAATCACACACTTAATGTCTGACCAGTTTCAGATCTTGAATTAAAACTTCAATATCACCATAAATACAATCCAAATGACACAGTAAAATCATGTGACTTCTAAAAATCTCTAATTCTGGTCCTGTGCCTCAAGTATTTAAACATCCCTGGTGCCTTGCACTGCTGAACTCACATCAATACTGTCACCTTCCCTAACTCACAGTCAGCAGAATTCCAGAGCGAACCTCAAGGTTATAGTCTCTAAGCTTCACCTTACTTAAGATGCAGTGAAGCAGTAAAAATGTTTGTGGGCTCTCACAGTCTCACATGCTTTGTCATGTCTGTAGAAATCATAATCACTTATATTTCTGTTTAGATTCGTTGGGGGGGGGGGTGGTGTTTGGGTTTTGTATGTCTTAATTTGGTCAGTTCTCAAATGTATTTCCTGTCAAAGTGCAAAAAGAAAATCAACTGTTAACCCCTTAAGCTCATTGATTGATTATTATTTAGATGTTGTATATGAATAATTGTGCAATTATGAGAATCATAATCTGGGAAATTGAAGGTGTTAACAGTAGTAAATGAATACAGAGATACTGGGGTGAAAATATTTCTGAATTCACAACCAAGGTGTACTCTAGGCCAGGTTAGAGAGCTGAAGAAAATGTCATGGTTACAGATGAACAGAGAAATCGAAGCAGTGATTAAATTATTGTCATGACTGGATAAACTCATAGCTAAGTGCTCTGGGCTGCCTGGTTCTTTGGCAAAATCCCATGTCGAATTAACACCTACAATGATCAGCAATTCCAGTGAGCAAGATTGATGTTGGATTTTATATAAATTCATCTTTAACCATTTACAACTTTTCATATAGCTTGGTGAACTCTTATGAATTTATGATTATGAGAGTTCAGTGGTCAAGCCGTGTGTACACTATGTTAATTCACTACTTTTTCTGAGGAACTAAAAGGACAGAATTGAGGAAGCTGCAAAACAGAGAGAGGGAGAAAATGTGTTTGATCAAGTGAGAGATTGTGGAAGGTCCTTGATTTGAAAAAGAAATTAGGGTCTGATATTTCTGGCCCTATGTGTAAGTGGAACTGTACCAGGCCTAAAGACATGAATTATCATTCAGGATCTGAGGAGATGATGATTATGATGATATCAAATCTAGTATAGGAGCTAATCAGCCTTCTACAGTCTTAGACTGTAAACTTCAGGAGCTGCTGTGTGTGTCTCTGTGGTGGAAAACTCAGTCTTCTGATCTTAGTTTGTCTTTCTGTGTCCCTCAACATCCCCTCATTCACTGCCATGATTACTCACTTTCACCCTGCCACTGCTCAATGAAAAACCCAAATCTCCCAAATAAAACATTTCATTAAGTCTGGATGAAATCTGTTCCCGTGTGTGTGCGCGTGTGTGTGTGGGGGGGGGATTACATGGTGGTGCGAACCTCTGAAATATTTTCATCACTTGAACATAAACTTCATATCTTTGCGCCACAGTGTAATGTTCTTTACGTTATATGGACAAATCCACAAAAAAAACAACTAATCAAAAAAAACCACAAGTTAATCAAAAGAATTTTAATTTTGATCCAGTTCACCATGTTGACAACGTGCATCAAGTCAGCGGGAAAACACTGAGAGTGATGTCATCAGAGTGAAATATCAGAAATTATTATACATATGGGCCACTTTTTCGATGGAATAAAAGTATGTATTCTATTACCTTCTAGCAGGTTTCATTCATTTGGTTTGATAGCATGCAATATTGCAATCATATCGCTTATCCTCCGTGTATTACACCACTCTACCCAATGGAGAATGAGCATGCAATATTGTTACAATTTTGCATGTTGTCAAGACAACACGATGTCACACATCATGTGAAGATCCAGTGACAAAACTTTTCTGCTGCTCATGCATAGAATCATTTCTTTGTCTGCCAGGAAAGAGAGAAGATGAAGCCAATCCAGTGCTACTGCTAGGATGAGCTATGCTATAATTAAGGACTAAATCAACAAACTAAAAACTGAAACCAAAGACACACTGAACACCCGAAAGGCTACCAAAACTTCATTAAATTTTCTTCACGCATATTTACAAGAGAAAAACACACTGTAATGTCTTCCCAAGTACAGTGGACACTGAAACAGGCAGGTGGGATCAAGTTCACTTTTGGTTTTTATTTTATCAACTGGTAATCAAAACAAAACACGCTTTTCAGCGGCCTTCATGATTTTTCACTGTCCCAACACAGGAGCGTGATTTCAGCCAGGGGAAGAGGTCCTCATTCTCTGCTCCTCTCCCCTTTTATCTGCTCCTTCTCACTGCACACAAACACACACAGACAGCACATTAATTTACAACAGATGCTTCCACTTTGCCACTCACCTTTCCCAGCCTCACTCTCTATTCACAAACCGGCGCTTAACCACACCCCTGCTGCCACATACCCCCACAGCCCAACTCAGGTTGGGGAGCCGCCCGGCATGCAGCTGACTTTGGGGACGCACCTGCCCATGACCCAAGTGGAAGCCCAGATACCGTACTTCCACCTGCCCAATTGCACACTTCTTCGGGTTTGCTTTGAGCCCAGTGTGCCTCAGCAACCTCAGAACTGCCCTGAGATGTTGTAGATGCCACTCCCAATCATTACTATAAATGAGTATATCATTTCAGTAGGCCACCGTATATGCATTGTGGGGACAGAGAATTTAGTCCATGAGATGCTGAAACATTGCAGGGGCCCCAAACAACCTGAAAGGAAGGGTGACAAATTGGTGTAAACCAAATGGAGTGGAAAAGGCCATTTTTTTTACCAGGATAATGGAGTCAAGGGGATCTGCCAATATCCCTTTGTAAATCCAGTGTCGAGTAAAAGTGAGCCACGCCTAACTGATCGAGCAGTTCATCAATGCGAGGCATTGGATATGCATCAAATTTAAACACTGCATTGACTTTTCTATAGTCTAATGTACACAGAACTGGACTGACCCATCGGTCTTGGGAACCAAGACCACTGAGCTGCTCCAGTCACTGTGTGACTCCACTGTGTGACACCCTATTTTCCGCATAGCCTGGAGTTTGTCCTGAACCACATTTTCCTTGTGTTCAGTGAGCCAATACAGGCAGCTGCACACCATCAGCCCTGGGGGAGTCTCAATGTGGTGTTCTATGAGGTCAGTGTGACCAGGGAAGGGTGAGAACACATTAGAGAACTCCTCCTGCAACCTAGTGACCTGTGCTCTTTGGGACGGTGAGAGGTGGTCTGCACAGGGGACTGGGGTGAATTGGCTGCACTCTTCAGACTTACTTCCGGTCCCAGCTCCACCCTCTCCACAACTACCATCGCCAGAGCCACGGGAACCTCCTCTCTCCATGGTTTTAGGAGATTGAGGTGGTCAATTTGACATGTGTTGCCCCTATCTGGATGCTTGATCTCATAGTCGACCTCCCTAATTCACCGTGTGACCTCAAAGGGCCCTTGCCACTTGGTGAGCAATTTTGAACTTGAAGTGGGCAGTAAAATTAGTACTTTATCTCCCATTGCAAAGTCCCTTAGCTGTGCCCCTCTGTTGTATAGGCGGGATTGAAGTTCTTGGGCCTGTAGCAAATTCTCCTGGGTAATGTGACTCAGTGTGTGGAGTTTTGCTCTCAGGTCAAGATCGTATTGAATTTTGTTTTTGCTTGGAGAAGGCCCCTCCTCCCAGTTTTCTCTAATGATGTCTGGGACATCACGGGGCTTGCGCCCATACAGCAATTCAAACAGGAAAAACCTGGTGAAGGCTTGTGGGATCTCGTGCACTGCAAACAACAGAGGGTCGAGCCACATGTCCCAATTTGTAGCATCCCTGTGAATGAACTTACAAATCATATTTTTAAGTGTTTGGTTAAATTGTTTGACCAGCCTGTCCATTTGTGGATAATAAACACTAATATTATCACTAATAACAGCTGCTGCATGTGAGAGGATTCACTCTATCACAGCAAGGCTGCAGACACAGCACCCTGAGGCATTTATCATCATGCTACTTTGGACTCTACTTTGGCTGCTTTTTACCAGGCTGTGGATTGTCCAACAAGGAACAACAGGACAATT
>JAODOF010000001.1:47657020-47669525 GCA_027576175.1 Sciades proops | reverse complement strand
ACTCGTGAGGAAATTGATGAATTGTTTTGATAAATTTGGGGACTTTTTGTTTGTGAATGTGTCGATATAATAAAAAGAAAATCACACATTGGCTTGTAGATATGAAGTTTATCTTTTCGTGTTGAAATACTTGCATTTTTCATCCAAAATACATCGTGGATCTGAGTCACATAGTTCCCGATATTTCACTCCAATGACGTCACTCCCAGTGTTTTCCCACTGACTAGACACGTGTTGTCAAAATGGCGAACCGCTTCATAATTAAAATTCTTTTGATTAACTTGCATTTTTTTTGTGGATGTGTCCACATAATATAAAGAACGTTACACAGTTGCGTGAAATTATGAAGTTTATCTTCTCGTGTTGAAAAATATTTTCATCACTCGAAGATAAACTTCATATCTTTGCACAACCGTGTAATATCCTCAATGTACAACTTCCCTTTGTCAGTAAAACAGCACTGAGTCTCTCCTATAACGTGGCTGGCGATCCAGAGCAGGACATCTGAGACCGTTCCTCTTGACACAATCTCTCCAGATCATCCAGGGTCCTCGGCCCTCTCTTGTGCTCTCTCTCATCTTTGGCTCCGCCCACAAGTTTTCACTGGGGTTCAGGTCAGGGGACTGAGATGGCCAGGGCAGAAGCTTGCTTCTGAGCTCAGCGAAACGTTGTGTTGATTTAGACATACGATTCAGATCATTGTCCTGCTGGAAGACCCAACGACCACCCAGTTTTAGTTTCCTGCCAGAGGAGCCAGATTTTGATTTAAAATGTACTGGTATTTCATGGAGTCCATGATGCCATGGACCCTAACAAGGTTTCCAGGGCCTTTGGAGGAAAAACAGTGGCAAAACATTACAGAACTTCACCATATTTTACGGTTGGGATCAGGTTCTTTTCATTATAGCCATCCTTCTTTTTACACCAAACCCATATTCAGTGTTTGTCAAACATCTCTCTAAGACCAGAGAACACGGTTCCAGCCAAAGCTGTGGCAACGTTTCGTAAGTTCAGGTGTTTACGTTTGTGGTTAACTGACAGAAAAGGCTTTTTTTCTGGAACCTTCTAAATAATCTGTTGGCATCGAGGTGGAGTCTGATGGTGGTTTTGGAGACTTGGAAAGCCCAAGATTTTTCTTGTAATTCATCACCAGTGGTCTTTGGGGATTTCTTTTGTCTCTCTTACCCTCCCCTCACTGTACATGGAGGCAAAATAAACTTGGGTCCTCTTCCAGGCGAGTTTGTAACAGTTCCAGTTGGTGTCCACTTTTTTTTTATTATTGCCCTAACAGTAGAAATGGACATTTTCAGGTGAGTAGCTATTTTTTTTATAACTGTTTCCTGACTTATGAAGGTCAACACACTTCTCCCTCATCTGATGTGTGTTCTCTTATTTTTCCCATGCTGATGGATGACTAAGGGAATTTGGCCTTTGTGTCACCTCATATTTGTACCCCAGTTAATCAGGAAATTATGGATTACAGCTTTAAAGTTCCTACACACTCCAATCAACTCAAAAACATACAATTTAATTGGGAAACTTCAGATGCTTCAGTTACATTGTGTTCACTATCATTTCCAGGGGTGCCAATAATAGTGGCACATGCGTATTTGTTGAAAATAATTATTTCTTGATGTGGGATTTGTTTTTCTCTGAAAAAAATTATTGCAAGTAAAGGTTGGATATTTTTTCCTCATTTTTTTTTCTGTGTGATATGAAGCTACTTCACCAAAAGGTGGATTTTTTTCCTACCCCTTTTTAAAAATTATTTATTATTATTTTTTAAACTAATTAATCAAATAATCATGGAAATTTGAGAAGGTTCTGTAGTGGAAAAGATTATTATTAACCTGTGTGTGTGTGTGTGTGTGTGTGTGTGTCTGTAAACATTTGAATAATTTTCAGATTTGATGCACTTCTGAGGCACTTTTCTCTATAAATGTTTCAACCATCATAATACATTCATAGCCAGGGAAAGAGGCTCCTGAGTTCATCACCTTTTCATTGTAAGCTTTTATTTGCATCTCATTCAAATCCCATAAGCAAACAGTCTGTGTGACCCTTGTTACTTTCCCTTTCTTTCTGTACACCCTAGATTTGCATATTACAAAGTATAATAAATGTAATTATATAAAAATAAACAAATTCATTTCGATTAAAAATGTATCAAAATAAAATGCAGAGTATTTCAGAGGAACCTAACCTCAGTAGTGGCACTTCAAATATAATTCAGAAACCATGGTGCTGGTATGCACTAAATCATAAAGGGTTAATAAATGATTACTATTGCATTGCTGTACCACAAACAGAGTATTAACCGGCTGTCTTCTTTCGTCATCTTGTGATTGAGAGCCAACTCTGTTTGAAACATGGCTTCCTGACCTTTAGACAAGTGTCCAATTGAGCTTCACAGACAGATGGACACGCATCCACTGCTGAGGAACGTCAGCATTATGTTTTAATCACTTGTCAGCATTTCAAGCTTGGGTTTCACACAACTGTCCACAGGAGGCAGGGTTGCCAGGGATTACTAAATTGTCTTAATTCTGAAATAATGTTGCAGGTGACAAAAGCAAATCTATAGGTGGCATGTTTTGAGGGGGAAAGTTAGACAGAAAAAGTTTGTGGCTACCAAGATTTTTGTTTTATACCCAAAAGGTTCGACTGAATTGCCCTTGAGCAAGGCACCTAACCCCCAACTGCTCCCTGGGCACTGTAGCATAGCTGCCCACTGCTCTGGGTATGTGTGTGTGCTCATTGCTCACTTGTGTGTACATGCATGTGTTCACTGCTTCAGATGAGTTAAATGCAGAGGATGAATTTCACTGTGCTTGAGTGTGCATGTGACAATTCTTCTGGCGTACGTTTCCTGAAATAGGCAGCCCAAAGGAACTGACTGGGTTGGTAGGCATTCCAGATACTGAAATGTATGTGCACAAGCACTAAAAAAAGTGAGTTTTTCATAATGCGTTCTTTTAAATATGGAAATATTGAGACAAATGGCAAATAGCTTAAAATGAGGCTCCATTTTGGTTCAAATGTTTCCCAACAATGCAGATAAAAGTGGAGTATTTTTCATACAATATACTTATCATAAACCTGGAACAAAAAAAGGTCATTCAGTAATGACATTAAAGTGTATTTTTGCATACTGGTTAAGTTGCCAGTTCTATAATGTCACTTTCTTTCAAATGACAGTGAAAGCAAAGCTTAGTAATTGGCTGTGAGTGATGCCAGTGCAGCTACCTTCATTAGCAGTACTGACTTACCTGTGCCTTTTATATCGCATTGAGTATCAAGATAACTAGTCAAAATAATGTCAATTTAACTAATTTACCTTGATATCTAGGTTTGCTCGCTGGGAAACAGGATGTTGTGTGAAAGTGTTATTTAAGATGGCTGAAGTGAATGGGGAAGGGAAATAAGATAGTGTAATATGGTGCCCAGTGCAGCTATGTGATGCTAGTGAGAATAAGGAGGGCACAGACCTGCTTGGATACTCTCTCACAATTCAATTGTGCTGAAGTGGCCTTGTCAGTTGACATAGATGAGCTAGCATCCACCTTCACATGCTAGTTTGCATTCATCTGTGGGCTCTCACGTTCTCCCTCACATCATCAGAAACATTTCTCACTTTACTCAGCTGATTAACCTGTCTGTCTCTCTCTCTCTCTCTCTCTCTGTCTCATTCAGTAACAGATGATGAAGAAGATTTTCCTGATTCTGTTGGCAGTTAGTACTGTCAGTGTGCTGTTGTATCGGGGGGGTCATCTCAGCTGGTAAGAACATATGAACCAAAAGTGATCCAGATTTCAATGGTCTTTCTCTCACTCTGTGTAAAACCATAGGTAATGTAATTTTTCTATCTCTACAGTACCATGGAAGTATTCCGACTGACCTGCCCATCCGTAAACTCTGGCTCCACTGTCAAACACACCAACGTGGTCTTCCTCAAGACGCACAAGACAGCAAGCTCTACTGTACAGAACATATTCTTCCGTTTTGCCGAGCGCAATAACCTCACAGTGGCACTGCCAGTCACGCCATGTGACCACCAGTTCTGCTACCCGCGTATCTTCAGCAGCCGTTTTGTCCACCCCTACACCATGCCCCCGAACATTGTGACCAGCCATCTACGCTTCAGTCGCTCTGAGTTGCAACGCATTATGCCCAATAATACCATCTACATTACCATCTTGCGTGAACCCGGTGCCATGTATGAGTCCCTGTTCAGCTACTATAATCTGCATTGCAGTTCTTTTAAGCGAGTCCCTAATGGATCTCTGAAAGCTTTTCTGAAGAATCCCTGGGCTTACTATCGTCCACTGGAGAAAGATTCAATGTATGCCAGGAATACACTGACCTTTGACCTCGGTGGCGATAAGGATCGACCTGCTGAAGATGTGGTGAGGTATGCGAAGCAATTTGCTGCAGAGGTGGAGCATACCTTCTCACTGGTCATGATTGCAGAATATTTTGATGAATCACTAGTCCTGCTGCGGCATCTGTTGTCATGGAACCTAGAGGATGTGCTGTACATCAAGCAAAACATGCGCATGCCTTCATCTAAACGCAATCTTTCTGAAGCACAACTGGGTAAAATCCGGGAATGGAATGCCATCGATATTATACTGTATAACCACTTTAATGCCTCACTTTGGCGCCAGCTGAATGAACTGGGGCTAGCTTGTGTTGCTAGGGAAGTAAAACTGCTACGTCATTCCAAAGAACACATGGTACACAGCTGCTTTGGCGGCAACAAGCCTCGGATACGCTCCGCTGCGGAGATCACCAACAAAGAACTGCGACCCTGGCAGCCCAGCTCCAAGGTGCCTATTGTTGGGTACGACTTACCTGCCAATGTATCAAAAAAATCTGGCATGACACAGGACATGTGCCTGAAAATGATCATGCCTGAATTGCAATATACAAAGCGACTGCTGCAACTGCAGATGATACGTTACAGCAGCAGATACTTTTTAAATGCAATGCATAAAACCACTGGCCAGCAACAACAACGATTTAGTTCCAATTTACGTCATTCAATCACACCGGGGAGGAGCCCCAGAACAAATGTACGGGTCTACCACCAGCCTCCTCAACCTCGGCCACACAATTAGCCCCATCATTTTCTTCTTTCATCTTGTGACCCAGACTGCGGGGAAAGATGTGTTAAGAACAAAGAAAGTCCAAGATTATACCAGCCATCTCAAAGTCCCTCCTCAGGACCTGTTTACCTGTGCCATTTCACTGTATCAAGTCAAAGTCCTTCCCACACCATGTGGTGCATAAGGCGGCGCCGATCTCCATTTCTGTAGCCCTCGGCCTCTCGCCTATTCTTAATTTCCCTGAGGGAACCCTCCCAAAGGGATCAATAAAGTTTTATCTATCTAATACATAGCTAGGGTTACAGTGGGGGGCTGGTCCTCTGGTAACCAGAGAGTTTGACTCCCCACTCGCATCTGTATTGCAACGTGCCTTGCCAGACAGCAGTAGGTACCATTTTTATGATGATCTTTGGTATGACCCGACCATGAGTAGAACTCACAATCTCCCGATTGAGAGGCGGACACGCTAACCACTAGACCAACTCACGGTTAGGCCAAGTCACTGTATGGCTTAAAGAATGCCTCTAATGAGGACTTTGCTAGCTGGATCTGTGAATCTCAAAGACCGGAGTACATGTACAGTATGTGTGATGCTTTTTGTTAGCTGTAGGATGTGACAAAATAAATACAGTGATGTCTCATATAAACATGCACACACATACATATATGGTTCAAACATACACACTGTCTCTGCCTGAGGACATACTTTTCATTGCTGTGGTCTGTTGAAGGAACAGGTGTTTACCAGTAGGTTAACTTTTTGCATTTGACAATAATGTGGCTTCATGGCAACATCTGGAAGAGGTACTAGAGATATTTGCAAACAAGAAACCTGTGCCTACTTAAAGGTACAGTGAACAAATTTAGCAGGAAATAGCCTGAGTTAGATATACATTTAGTTTTCAAACTTTAAATTCAAATGGCTCTACTCATTCATGTTCCCTGCTAAGCTACACCACAAAACATATACATGTGTGCTGCACAGGCTACAATACCTAAATGCTAGGGCAAGAAGTGCTGTATACTGAATTGGAAGCAATATGATTGACTTCCTGGTCTTGATTGGTTGGATGTTTTGGTCCGTGTCTTTTTGGCTTTTGTTTTTGTTTTTTTTCCTCCAGTGTAAAGAATCTGAATCATCACAGAAACTGTGTTTATCTCCTAAGTACATTATTTTATCATTTTATCAAAGCAGGCAGAATGGAAGAAGAAACACATTCTAACTTGAAACCACTTTTTTTTTTTACCTTTTAGAAAAGCTTATCAGGGCTGTGCTTCAGTCAAATGACAGAAGATGTATATAAACTCATTCATTTAAACCGCGACAAATTCTTGACAGATGTTGATTATGCAACTCTCTTATAGGGTGAAAAGCATTTAAATATTTAATAATTTATTCTTCACTTTTTCCGTGGATGCTGCTTGGGTTACACTGTCCTGCATTTTCTTCCCACTGTCGCAGGAACATGCTGATTTACTCAGAGCACAGGATGGCAGAAAGAACTGATTAGGGACAGAAAAAAGCTAAGACATGAGAAAATGGACTGTCATGCTACTGTGCAAGACTCGCTAGTTTCAGGAAGCAATTTGCAGTAACTTTCCTCATGACAGGTAGTGCAGTGTAATAGTCACTGTTGTAAAATTTCATAAAGCTTAACTTATCTGCCAACAGGCTCAACATGAAAGCTGTCATCACTGCAAATTTATGGGATGTAATGTATAACATATTAAATACTAAAGCTATTTGAATTGCTTTAATTGCTTCATAATGCTGGTACATGGTTAGCATGTTAAGGTTACTTTTTTAACAGCAGGGTTTTTCTAGTCTGAGTGTCTCATCTGTACACCACTGGAAAATCTTGGTGTGTGTTTTTGTGTATGTAAACCCAGGAAGTGTAATTCTGCATTGCAACAATAATTTTGAAATCCTCTTTTTATTTTCACTGTACTTGTGATGGTCATTTATTATTATTATTAGTAGTAGTAGTAACAGCAGCATTGGGCAGTATGGTGGTGTGGTGATTAGCACAGTCACCTCACAGCAAGAATGTTCTGGGTTCAAACCTTGTGACCAACTGGGGCCTTTCTGTGTGCACTTTGTATATTCTACCTGCGCCTGAGTAGGTGTCCTCCCAGAGTCCTAAGACATATGGATTAAGGTGATGATACATGGGGCAACCTTTTGGGCAATATTGCCGACATAGGGCAACTAATTAGGGCAAGAGACAATTGGCAGCAACCAATCAGATAAGAGCAACTCACAAAAAAAAAATAAAAAATCAGGGGCTGCCCATCACTTTTAACTTGACACAAGAGAGCTAATGTTATCCCTACATAGCTAGCGATAACTTTCAGCTAACTATGTTAGCAAAAGCCACCTGTAGTTAGTGAAATCCCATTCAATCTCTATGGATCGCTGGTTAGCTAACGGCAGTTTACACTTAGCTGAAAAAACAAACATTGATGTCTTAATTCCAACCTGAGCACATAAAAATAGATGTTTGTTGGTTTTCTAAGCTAATTTTCTAATTTACCTAAGATGAGGTAAATTTCCCACTTTGGGTTTACACAGAACAACCTCCCGGCATAAAAAGATACAAGTTGTCTCTTTTTTTCTTCGCTCCACTGCCGGAGATGCCGCCATCTTTGCTGAAAATTTCAGAAGCTCTCAGGTGGTCATGTGATTCGCTGTGAGCATTCTGATTGGAGGATATTAAAAAGTTGCCCAAAATAATCAAAATCATTCAGATCGAAATTATGTTGCCCAATTGCAATGGGAAAGCGTCAAAGCACAATTGCCCGGTAACATTATCCAAAAATTTGCCTTGTGTATCATCACCTTAAGAGGGAAATTGGGATTTCCCTACAGTTTTTCTTTTCTTGGTCTTTCAGAGGGTTCTCTAGACCAAACCTGGTGATCAGGACGAGAATGAAGTATGGGAGAAAATACAATAAGGCTTGATGTTATAGAAAGAGAATCGAAAACATTGTGGCATGATGCCTCACATTTTCTATAACAGCACATTTCACTTATGCCACAGTAATTTGTCAACACTAAAATACAGCCATTATTGACACTGAACCAATCCCAGCTGACATCAGGTGAGAGGCAGGGTACATCCTGGGGGGGTTATTAATCAATTGCAGGACTAACACAGAAGCAACCAACCATTCACATCTATGGACAGGTTAGACCAGCCAGTTGACCTAATCTGCATGTCTTTGGACTGTGGGAGGAAACCAGAGAACCCACACCAGGGCAACTAGAACATGCAAACTCCACACAGTCAGCCCTAGTCGGTCATGAGGTTTGAACCCAGAACCTTTGTGCTGTGAGGCAACAGTGCTAACCACTGCACCATCCCAACGCTAACAATTTCTTCATACCGGTAATTATAGAATGGCACATCTTACTTTTTATCTGTTTATAGTTACATCTGGTGAGGTGCATTCTCCGGTTACCTTATAAGGTAACCGTAGCCTTCAGCCAGGAGCAAATGTCATCAGGTGGTACACAACCTTCACTGAGTGTTTTGGCCCTCAACCACAACACTCTCCAGTTGGTGGGTCAGAAGTGGTGGCCAGGTCACTGCCCATCTGCTCCTGGCTTCCAGCTTTCCTCCTCCCGCCTATTCCATATCCGGCAGGAGGCACTGATATTGTGAACTATCCATAAACCATGTTAGTTTCGGTGTCCTTTGTTGTCCTATATGCATCATATCAAACTGCCCACTCCTACGTACATCCATCCATCCATTATCCATAACCGCTTATCCTGTGCAGGGTCGCAGGCAAGCTAGAGCCTATCCCAGCTGACTATGGGCAAGAAGCAGGGTACACTCTGGACAAGTCGCCAGGTCATTGCAGACTCCTACGTACAGTACATGAAAGTGGAAACTGCCTGTGACTTTTTCTTAAGTCCTGTGGTCTCCCAGTCCCCTCCATCATAATCCAGACAACTAGAGATGGAGACTAATGGTGGCTTGTATAAGAGAGTGGGTTCGAGTGAGTAACTAAAACAGGAATGATTCACATATACAGCATTTAGAAAGTTTGACTCAAACCCTGCTAAGTTTATCCACTCTATGCAATTCTTTTGGGCAAGTGAGAAAACAGCACTTACAGTCGGCTTGGGTCAGACCAAAATAAAAAAAAAATAATAATAATAATAATGGTCTGAAATGGCATGAGAGAAGTGGTTCCTATCCATGTGTGAAAATAAACCAATCTAAGAGAGAGGTCTTTAAGCACTTAAACATTCTGACAGAACAAGGAACCTTCCACCATTCCAAGTTCTTGAGATCTCACATGGTTAGAGCTTGGAGAAGGATATGTCTGGTGCCCTGGAAGACCTGAATCAGTCTGTGGATGTGGAGACGCAAATACACACACAATGAAACCTCATGAGATTTGGACCTGAGACAGGACTTATTAAACACATTTCTTTACCCCAATGACTTATATGTGCATAAATAACTGCAATGTTCTTCAACACACACTCACACACTGATCAGAAACCTACGCACAGTGACCCAGAGAAGCATCTCCTGAATTAAAATATGAGTCATTCCTGTGCATGCAGGTGCTTAAACTTGCATATGCTGCCAATTAGGGATGAAACTGAATAGGAATACATTATTGAGATTGAACACAATATGCTCTACGTGAATACAAATGCAGATATGAACAGGAGGCACCCTTTTTTTTTGGTATTTATGTATGTATTTATTTAAGCAAGCCATGGTTAGATGGTTAGAGAAGCAGCTTTGGTCACTGGTTCGATTCCCAAGACCAGCAGGAATGGCTGAAGTGCCCTTGAGCAAGGCACCTAGCCCCTTCCCAAACTGCTCTGGGTATGTTGCACGTTGTTCTGGATAAGAGCGTCTGCTAAATGCCATTAATGTAATGTAATGTAATTTATTTATTAACTTGCCAGAGAGGTTGAAAAGGCAGCTGGTTGAGACTAGAGGTGTGTATCTGGACTGAGATCCAGCAGGGGACACACACACACAAAGTCATACAACATACAGTGGTGCTTGAAAGTTTGTGAACCCTTTAGAACTTTCTATATTTCTGCATAAATATGACCTAAAACATCAGATTTTCACACAGGTCCTAAAAGTAGATAAAGAGAACCCAGTTAAACAAATGAGTCAAGAGTATTATACTTGGTCATTTATTTATTGAGGAAAATGATCCAATATTACATATGTGAGTGGCATTGACTTGTCTGTAAAGGTCATAGGTCAGACATCATGTCTAGCATGCTGCTTTGTCATTTTTATCTGAAACGTTTGCACTGAGGACACCGATCTGACCAAGTATAATGGTGTTTTCTAAATGCTCTTTGTGCATGTGGAGTAGGTGTTTGTTCCGGAGTGGCTCACTTGGCAAGGGAAATAATGACAAAATGTGAAATCATGGATTTGTCACTATCACGCTGTACAGAAGGTTCTCCTTCTAGTTTGTAGTCTGATCTTGTTCTGTGTCTGTCTTTAGGCACACACCTCTAACATGGACTTTTCCAAGCTGCCCAAGATCCGAGATGAGGAACGGGAGGGACGGTTTGGATACGTACACGGCGTCTCCGGACCTGGTTAGTCCAAAATGTATTTTAAAAACATTGAGTATGCTTTTTTTTCCCCCCTCCAACTCTTTTTCTTTTATATCTGAGTAGATTTATCTGTTCATCAGGATTTACACTAAACGAATGCACATAGCTTTGTTGTATAAACATGTACCTGTGCGTTCATCTCTCAGTGGTGACGGCTTCCAGCATGGCCGGGGCTGCAATGTATGAGTTGGTGCGTGTGGGCCACAGTGAACTGGTGGGAGAAATCATCCGGCTGGAGGGAGACATGGCTACCATTCAGGTGTACGAAGAAACCTGTATCCTTCACACACTGTCGATCCAGGCTTTTTCATTTAGTTGGTACGTCAGAGCTGCTCCAGTGGACCTCCATTTTCTTTCCTATAGATCATGGGAAGAAGAAAATTAAGTTTCCCAAAGTGTCTATAATCCAAAACAGGTTTACACACTAGTATATGTTTGATGTGTTTTATCTTTGTAACTTGTAAATCTTGTGAATAAATCGTAAGTATCCACTCGTTAAGCCGTGACATAACAACCGCCAAGCCTCGTCGTTTTAATGTGCCACAGCGCTGAGTCTTGTTGTTTGATGAGATACAAGTCCAAAAAACTGTGCATTTGCCATGAAGGAAAATTATTTACTTGCTTTTAGTGTTTATAATATGTAAGATCTCCAAAAAAAAAAAAAAAAGTTTAAAATGAAGAACAAGGAGGCAAGAAGGCGGGACTGGGACCAACAGTGGCGATCCGTGATTGGTCGCAAGTGCGAGTCAGGTATTACACTGTGAGTAATATATTAATATAAACTTCTGGTTTATGTTCTGTATGTTAGTTATTGTTAGATAGCCTTTACATATAAATCTGCAAACATCACACCTTCTGTCAGTTAAGGTCCAATAAAGTTTTCAGCATGTTGAATAGTTTTCCTGAGCTGTGTTCAGCTGGCGTGTGTGTTGGTGACCCGGTCCTGCGTACAGGGAAGCCCCTCTCTGTCGAACTGGGACCCGGCATCATGGGCTCCATCTTTGACGGTATCCAGCGTCCGCTGAAAGACATCAATGACCTGACCAAGAGCATTTACATCCCTCAAGGAGTGAACATCGGCGCCCTCAACCGTGATATCAAATGGGAGTTCTCGCCTGTCAAGAGTTTACGGGTATGTATTCTGGAAATCAAATGAAGGAATTGATTTTTCAGAATAAAAAAAATGAGCTTAATTTTATCAATTATTTTTGGTTTAAAAAAAAAAAGTCACTCAAGATATATAATAATTTTGTGACATTTTTGCAGAAGAGCCTATTGCTTTATTGTCGTCAAGAAATCCTTCTAGACTATATGAATATGTAAATTAGACAGCCCCCCCAAAATTGCCTTCCATTTTGTTTCATTCATGTTCTGTAAATGATATGGCCTAAGGTAATACATGCTGCGATTTCGCAAACAAATCCATCCAAGAGAATTTTATCATAAGAATTTTGTCAAGTTTATTTATTTATTTATTAAAGCATAATGCAAATTTAATTAAAAAATGTTCAAGGAATTTAACAAAAGAAAGAAACTTCAAGAAATGGGTTAAATATTATTGTAATATTAGAAAAATCCAATTAAAGATACACTGTGTAAGTGAACTGAGAATTGATGTGACTTTTTCTATTTTATTGGCTCTAACTCGAAAATGCTAATCTGGATCACTGTAATTAGGGCCATATTCAGAGTCAGCTATTTAAATCCAAATGTTATATTTAACATTTATTTGTAGAAGTCGAGGTTATTATTCACGGATATTCACTGAGCCTGAGGCAGATAA
>JAODOF010000001.1:46638676-46651925 GCA_027576175.1 Sciades proops | reverse complement strand
AGTTTATCTTCGAGTGGTGAATATATATCATACAGTAAGTGAGCAAAGCAAACGAATGAAAATATTTTCAAGATGAGAAGATAAACTTCATATCATTGTGCCACTGTGTAATGTTCTTTATATTATATGGACACATCCAAAAAATATGCAAGGTAATCAAAAGAATTTTTACTTTGAACCGGTTCACCATTTTGACAACGCACATCTAGTCACCGGGAAAACACTTGGCATGACATCATTGGAGTGAAATATCAGAAAATATGTCATTCAGATCTGTGATGTATTTCATACAAAAAAATGCGAGTTTTTCCAACACGAGAAGATAAACCTGATATCTTCAAGCCAACATGTGATTTTCTTTTTATTATATTGACACATTCACAAACAAAAGTATCCAAATTTATCAAAACAATTCATCGATTTCCTCACGAGTGACATATAGAGATTATGTCATGGTTTTGGTTCTCCATGTCCTGGATATAGCTCGGATGAAAAATACAAATGGCATATTTCCCAGCAAAATGCTCATGTACATATGATATATAGCAACTATAAATAGTGCAGTCAATAGGGATGAAATGTGAAAACTCTGACAATATTGGCTATGCTGTCACTCACAGCTGGCTTTGAATAGCACCATGGGGATGCTGAATTATATACTAGGCAAAGCCTTTCATCCTGTACATTCAATCAGTTAATGTTCATGTCGAAAAAGTGATGTTGATGCTTTTATGTCTTATTACTCAGTGGATGACTAATAAACATTATATTGAATAGTTAAAAACATGTAGTTGGACTTATTAGCACCTCATTATATCCATGCATGTCCATGTACTGTACTTGTCTTTGATGATCTTCCGTCCTGTTTATTCCAAGTTATGTGCAATAATTCAGGCATTAGCAGCATGTTGGCACATGCTGGCCTGTGAGTTGAGCCTCCTTTATTTTAAGACCAGAAAGTTTGTGAACTTGAAAGGCGAAAGGCCTGAAGTTAGTGCAGGATGATATGATGTACCTGAGTGATAAATAATTGAAAGCCCTGCAGAGAACTGATCTGATATCTGATATATGCCATGTTTTGGAATGTGAAAAATAATTTATGGGACTCATTCTTCTGTCTCCTTCTGGTAATGTGAATTAACTTATTTATGTCTTCTTCAATCCTGTTCATGGGATATTTCTGGACATTTTGGTGTTTTCCCTTCTTTAACTTGCACAGTTCAACTCAGTATGGACTTCTTAATTAGAGTTAAAGAGTTGAATCAGGTGAGTTGCGAGCAGGGAATAGGCCAAAATGTGCAGCGCAGTGGACCTCTAGGACCAGGATTTAGAAACAATGATCTATCATAAATATCATTAGTTATTTTAATGAGTTTTCTTGTGTAGAGCTTTACATAGAGTTGAGGGAGTGGTGGTGACTCAGTGGGTTAAAGATCTGGGTTACTGATCAGATGAGAGGATGTGAATAGATTGAGCTGATAGGGTTAAGTGTCTTGCTCAATGGCCAAGCTGCCATTGTTGGGCCCTTGGGCAAGGCCCTTAATCCTATCGGCTCAACCTTTCCACATAGAAGTGGTAAAATGATATAAAGAAGAAGAAGAGCTCTGTATATATGTATTAGAGTTGTGGTTGGACCACTGTTTTAAAGACAAGCACAGTTCAAAGACATGCGGTTAGGTTAACATGGGGTGGCCTAAGGCTGAGGTGCCCTTGAGCGAGGCACCTAACCCCCCAGCTGCTCCCTGGGTGCTGTTAGCATGGCTGCCACTGCTCTAGGTATGTGTGTGTGCTCATTGCTCATGTGTGTGTGCATGTGTATGTTCACTGCTTCAGATGGGTTAAATGCAGAGAGGAATTTCAGAAGTGTATGTGTGATGAATAAAGTTGTTATTATTGTTGTTCTTGTTCTTCTTCGGGATAGAAAACGCAAACTGACAGTACAGATTACATTTTGCCTTCTGTGTCAAATGCAATATGATGAAGCATGAAAGCAAGATACAATTAACAAACAATTAAAAAAACAAAAAACAAAAAAACTTTACCCTTTAATATGATAAAATTCGAAAGCAGAAATGAAGCGCAATGGACTTGAAGCCGCCAAACCCCATGTTCACACCAAATGTGGCAAGAGTGTGAAAATGACTGGAAGTAATTCATTTTCTATGTGAGCCAGTGTCTCTCAGTGGTGAGATCATTAGCGGTGCATCTTGGAGGAGGGAGGGGGGTTAGAATAAAGTTGAACTCCAGGCAAATTTATGGTAATGAGCTATGATGCGGTTTGGCAGCAACTAATCAAAATTTAGAAGTGCTCCGCTCTCCAAGTCATGTAAATTTTGGTTCCATTCAAACCGTTTCCAAGTAGCCTACCATGGAGGAGAAACTGATAATTACAGAGGTGTGTTTCCTCATTATTTATCATGTGTCCCTGTTTGCATACAGGGATGAAGCATGGATGAAGGTGCAGAAACCTTCAGTGTTTCTGGCAAGTTGGTGAAATGAATAATAGATTTTGTGAAACTAGGAGGGAATTGCATGCTATAGTTCCACAGCATGCAAAAGAGTATTGGCTATTTACATGTGACTTGAATGATGCTGTCAAATGAGATGTATTATGAGACAAAAGGTATTTGTTGGAGATGTTAAAATGAAAGCAGTAATTTTGCTGATTTTTTTTTCCCAACAAGGCAAAAAACAAGCAACAATAAAAAGTCTACCCGGTCTCCCTAATGATAGTTAACCAATTTTTAAAATCATTTTATTTATTCAAAAAGTTTTTTAAAATTATCTTTTGAAGATATATCAGTTGATGTGTGTTTGCTTTTTGGCCCTTTTAAATAAAGCTTGTGAGACAAAGCATTCTGAAATGACCTTGTAGCTGCTTATTTCATCGACATCACAGAGCATCCAGGAACTTACTGGCATTGTTGGCAGGGCAACCAGAGTGAATTTTGATGCTCTCGCCATGTTTGGTTTGAACGTAGGGTGATATTTTGGAGCCACAGTGGCAGAAAACATGAAGCTTAAGCAGGAACGAAAATGCTGAAGTCAATGAACTTGTCACAAAAATTATTATTGTTTTATTATTTTTATTTTGCATGGAATCCCTGAACAGCAAGTGGTGAAAAAAAGTTGAAGTACCAAGGCATTATTTCAGCTTAATATCTAATTATATTGGCCTAACTCATTATTGCTAGATATTGTTATTTTTACTTAATACTGTATACCTTTTTTTTTCCATCTCAGGATAATACGTCTAAGTCATTTTGGTTTAATGACTGATTATTTCAACTCAGAAATAAATCTTATATTAGGTACAAATTATATTACTGTCTTAGTACCTGGGTAACAGCATATGGAATTATTATTCTTATTAATTATTAATCTAAGCTAATTGATAGATTAATGGATAGATTGTGGCATTAATCTAAATAACAGGAAAATATATCCAAATAGTGACATTAATATCAAGTGGGGACAATTTTATCTTTGAATAACAGTCCTAAACTGTTTTCTTCAATTTTTGTTTGTTTCTTTTATTTCTTTTTATAGCACATTGAGGAGAATTGCTAGTGCCAAAGAGCTTTTCTTGATAATCTGCTTCATATTAGCTCCAATGACAACAAAAACAATTTCACACTTTTACAGATTTATTAAGCATAGAGCTTTACAGAATAAGCAGATATACTGTATATTATTACCTCTGCCAGCTGTGTTGGACGAGGTTATGTTTTCGCATCCATATGTTTGTTTGTCTGTTCCCAATGTAACTCAAAAAATAATGAAAAGATTTTGATGAAATTTGGAGGTAAGGTGAGCCATGAGCCAAGGAACAATTGATATAGATTTTGCTGCAAATCCAGATATGTATGTGGATCTAGGATTTTTTTGTCTTTTTTTCCAGTATAACTAAAAAAAAAGTGAATAGATTTTGACAAAATTTGGAAGAAAGGTGGGCCATAGACCAAGGAACAATTGATTATATTTTGATGCAAATCCAAATATGTGGCTTGGTGGAGGTATGCACTCTACCGAGTGCCCTTCTAGTTGATCCTAAGATCATGTTTTGAGAGTGGACCTAAATGTCAAGCCAATAAAAGAGAGAAAATGAAAGAGTGTGTGTAGCATTCAAAACAATATAAATAATTTAGTTGTTTTAATACAGTATTGTTTTTTAATGGATGTGATGGATTTATATGAAGTATAAAGTGTGCATGAAAAGCTTTCACTATAAACTGGCTTTTAGTAGCTACAACTGAGTTGTTTGTGCTTAATTATTACAGATATTTAATAAATTCTGATTTATTTAATTAGCATTTGGATTAAGAAGACTTTACATTGAAGTGGTGGTCATAAATAGTGAACATTCATGAATCTAGACTGTAAGAAATGGGACCGGACTCGTTGTGGCATTTGAGATCAGGAAAATTGTCTCATCTCTGTCAATTTAACTTGGTGGATTTTGAATGACAAACCCCTTTGTGACTATTCCATCTACATCAGCACATTGCATTAATTTCTAGCCACAAATTATCAAAATACTTCAACACATGTCCAAGAAGAGCCCAGTGAAGTAAGAGATTTGCTATGATGTATGGACAAAGATGGCAGATGTGATTTGAATGGAAACTTGCATCATGTTATTTTTTTCTTTTTTAAGCCCAGTCATGGTAAGCTGTACTCATTATTACCATCATGGCGATTTCTAACCATCATTTGTGCATTTGTTTGGTATAGTACAATTATGGCAGTTGGTTGAATTGATTTTGATGACCAGTAGAGTGCAGCAGATACCAACTGAAGAAAATATTAAAATCATACTTCATCTTTGCACTGTTTAATAAATTTTTTTTAAACCCTAAAGCTGCTTTATATTCAGAAAATGGGTTATATAGACAGAGTACATTAGAATATCAAGTTACATTAGATTTTAAACATTACAGTGGACCTCTCTTGGCCTTACCAATGAGGATCACATTAAAATAATGCATGAACGACAATACTAGTCTACTTAAAGAGGATGCTACACATATTTTGGAAATGGCTGGATTAATAAGTGCTAATTTTATGGAAACATGATCTCTCAAGCTGTAACTCATATGGCTAGGTGTACAAAACTAATAAACCCTGCTCAAATCAGCATAGTAACTTGGGCTTTAATATGCATATCTGCAAAACTGCAGGCAAAACAAGGAACTAATTTTAGATGTTTCCAAAAAGGTTGAGATGCTGTGTAAAATATAAATAAAAAAAAATAAAAAAATGCAATGATTTGTAAATCATGGAAATGCGCCATTTCATTGAAACGACTACAAAAGACAACATATCAAAATGTCAAAACAGAAATTGCATTATTTGAAAAATATACACGTTTTGAATTTGATGCCAGCAACACACTTCAAAAAAAGTTGGGACGGGGCAACAAAAGACCAGAAAAGCCATCATGCTAAAAAAACACCTGGTAGAACATCCCATCTCATCTCATTATCTGTAGCCGCTTTATCCTGTTCTACAGAGTCGCAGGCAAGCTGGAGCCTATCCCAGCTGACTATGGGCGAAAGGCAGGGTACATTTCACAAATATTTCTATTCAACACAGCATCCCAACTTTTTGCAATTAAACTACCTGTCTGTGTGCTATGTAATACATAATTACAGAAACGGTCAAAAGGTCTTCCAATTGACTAATTTCTCAGACATCTAATTTGATGTTCATGGAGAATAAATTAAATATGGTTGTTCTAGAAGTTATTGACAAGACAAGACCCTCTACATTATTTGGATTTAGGGCAGTGTGTGCACGCTCACACTCATGGTAGGTATTCGGCAAGTGTGTTTTTGCTGAGGCTGGCTGTGCTGTTAGACAACTCACCCATAACACGAGCGTGAACTTTGACCTTCAGGCACACATCCTCTTTGCTCTCACTGACTATTAGCATTTCCTCACACAGCACCCCCTCCTTGTGAGCTACAAACTCACAAGTCACCTTTAAACCTCCTAAAAAGAGACAGGAGAGTGTTAATGTTGACAAAGGCGTAATGAGGTGGAATGTAGAGAAGCAGAGATATAAAAACAGGAATAAAACAAGAAAATATTTCTGACAAGAGCCATGTTAGAAACTCAGAGCTTTTGTGGGCTCATGTGACTAAATCTGAGACATTTTGTCTAAAGCAAAAGCATGTTTGGTACAATCCAAATACAGCCAACCCCTGGTAACACCATTCCCATGATCAAGCATGTTGATGCATTATGTTCCAAGAGTTGTTTTCAGCAGGAGTGACTGAAAAGCTTGTTGCCATCACAGGCAGCATGGATGGAGTCAAATAAGTAAATTCTTAAGAAGAGCCTATTCCCACATGCTATCAGACTCCTCAACTCTGAGGGACTGGACTGATTCTCATGGACTGCTGATCACACCACTCACACTGCAGTATTTGCACAGTGGACAATATTGCACTGTTGCTTACAGTGGTTACAATCTCTCACACACAGTTTACATTTATTTATTCCATTTTCATACACTACTTCAATTCCTCATGCCATCAGACTCCTCAACTCAGACTGATTCTCATGGACTGTGGAACACACCACTTGCACCGCAAGCTTTGCATAGTGGAAAATAATGCACTATTGCCCTACGATGTTTACAATGTCTCTTGCACACAAAGTTTATAAGATGTTTACAATGTCTCTTGCACACAAAGTTTATATTTATTTATTTCCCTTCATATACTACCTCCATATGAACACTCAACTTTGCACCTTATGTTGCTTGGGTCTGTACTTTATGTTGTTTGTGTCGTTTATTGTCCGTTTATTGTTTGTCTACTGCGTCATTTACTGTCTGCAGTGTTGTACTCATTGTACTCCTGCACTTTATGTTGTTAGACTTGTAGTCCTGTGATGTTCAATGTAGCACCATGGTCCTGGAGAAACGTAGTTTCGTTTTAACTGTGTACTGTACCAACCGTATACAGTTGAAATGACAGGAAAAAAAAAAAAAGGACCTTGACCTTCCCATCACCCAGACGTCTGCCTGTTACAATAAAACAATGAATCAAAGCACAAGGCAAAAACTACAAAGGAATAGCATGGGGGGGAAAGAAAAGAAAAAAGCCATGACCTTAATGCGGTTTAATGCAATAGTTACGATTTTCATGACTGCTAAAATACTCAGAGGAGTTAGTACAAGTGTCAAAAGGTACATTTAAAACTGGGGAAACACTGCCTCAGAAGGCTGTCACAAGACAGCATGGTATCGAGGACCATTTGAAACTGATCGAACTCTGGTTTCCTGTCTTCTACAATGCCTTCAAACTGCCACCAGTTGAAGGCAACATGGATGCATCCTCAGTGCTGCCTATTATCTAGAAACTTGCGTGGTAGCTCCCTCAAGCAACAGGAAAAATGTTTCAAAAAAACATGGCTGACCAAACTTCACAGAAAGCAATTTTGCATGCATAAGTTTCTGGGCTTTTTCATTGAGATTTCTGAAACATTACAGGGGGGCACCGTATGATCTTATAACTTCAGTATCCTGACATCACACGTTACCGTGAATGTGATCCTAAAAGACTGTTCGACCCAAACATCCTTAGAAGATGCCTTCAGTTGAAAGTCCTGCCTTATGAAACATGTGTCTAATATGGCAGCGAGGCAAGGAAACAAACTTTGGTTTCAAATACAGCCAACATGAATAGAAAAAAAAAAAAAAAAAAGATAAATTTAGCCAAGTACTCCTTCCTTGCCTCTACTATAAAACAAATTCACATATACCAAGCCCCACATGCACAGCCCAAAAGCTCAATAATAGAAAATGCCTTGAGCTTGCCAGCTCACTTATTCTCCAAAGCTCTCATCCACGTTAAACAGTGGCTCCACAAATGCACCATAAATGGTTTGTTTAAAAAATCATCCACAAACAGCATTTATTTGCTCAGTCAACTATCCAAGCCTGCTGTTAATAGAACGTGAATTGAACTGACTGTTGCTTGGTCTCACAAACCAACCCATGCTTGTTGTCCCTCAGAATTAACAAGTGACTAAGAGCACCAGTGTCCTACTACCTTGCCTTTTAAACAAGAATACTAACCCCGTTTCCAGAAAAGTTGGGACAGCTTCCAAAATGCAATAAAAATCTGATTTGTTAAATTCACATGAACCTTTATTTAACTGACAAAAGAACTAAAAAGACTTAAGTTTTAATTGTATTTGGGAAATATAAACCAAGTTAGAATTTGATGCCTGCAACACACTCAAAAGAAAAAAAAAAAAAAAAAACTTGGGACAGAGGTAAAATAAAGACTGAAATGTTTATAGAATATTCAAGGCACACTATTGTGGAATCTTCCAAAATGATCAGGTTAATTGGTAACATGTGAGGGTAACATGACTGGGTATAAAAGGAGCAGCACCGAAGGCTCAGACTTTGCAAGGAATGACAGGTTCCTCATTCCTTTGTGCCAAAGTTTGTGAGAGAATTGTTAGTCAATTAAAAAGAAAATTTCTCAAAAGGATTGTAGGTCTTTCATAACCTACAACACATAATATTGCGAAACGGCTCAGGGAATTTGGAGACATCTCAGTGCATAAAGGGCAAGGTCGGAAATCACTGCGAGTGACCTTCGAGAAATGCAACCTGAAACCGTATTATGCAAGGAGGAAGCCATTCATCAATTTCATGCAGAAACGCCACCGATTTCTCTCGGCAAGAACTCATCATCTCAGATGGACCAAAAGACCGTGGAAACGTGTGCTGTGGTCAGATGAGTCCACATTTCAGCTTGTGTTCAGGAAAACCAGATGTTGAGTTCTCCGTGCCAAAGGTGAAAGTTTAATAGAGAAAGGTGCAAAAAGTCAACATCTGTGATGGTAAGGGGGGGGAGGGGGGGTGCATCAGTGCCCACAGCATGGGTGAGTTGCATGTGTGTAAAGGTACCACTCACTGTGGTGTGTATATAGGGATTTGAGAGACAGAGAGATACACACGTGTTGCCATGAAGGCAATGTCTTATTTCAGCAGGACAATCCCAGGCCCCATGTTTTGTAGTTTTATAGACAGAGTACATGCACTTGACTGTCCTGCTGCTAGTCCAGATCTGTTTCCTGTTGAGAATGTGCGGTGTGTCATGAAGAGGAGAATCAGACAACAGTGACCACAGACTGTTGAACAGCTGAAGTTTTGTATCAAGCAAGAATGGACAAAAATTCCAATTGCAAAACTGCAAAAATTAGTACTCATATTCCCAATACAATTAAGTGTTCTTAAAAGGGAAGGTGCTATAATACAATGGTAATAATGCTTCTGTCCCAACCATGAGTGTGTTACAGGAATCAACTTCTAACTTCAATTATATTTACAAATTACAATTAAGTTGGTCAGTAAAACGATGGAAAATCTTTTCTTTGTACTTGTGTCAGTTAAATAAAGGTTTATGTGAATTAAACAGATTTTTGCGTTTATTGCATTTTGGAAAAATATCCCAACTTTTCTAAAAATAAGTTTAACATATTAAGTTTTCTTCATCGGAATGAAAGCTCAAATGCGATCACTTTCTTGATGTACAAGACCCCCCCCCCAACTTTTTTTTGTTTGTTTTTTCTTTATATACAAGTTATTTTTCATAAGCGCATACCATTAGGAGTTGCAGTAAGATCTTTAATCTGAAGGTACAGGTTGGGCACAGGAGCTGGACACACATCTTTTCCAAGTCCTGTAACCTCTGGCAGTGTGAAGACAATTTCATACCTGTGCTGAGTCTTCAGGAAGCCCACCTGAAAACACAAGGGACAGAGTCACCAACACTGGATCAAAGAACAATTTTCAATATCTCATTACAGTTTCTGTAATCAAATTTTTTTTTTTTAAAGGCACTGACAAAAAAGTGGGCGTAGATTATATCGAGGGGCTTCTTTACAAAGCTGGCAGGAAGAGAAAATGGAGAGTGAGAAAAAGCAAATGTCTTTGGCAACATGTAAAAGAGAGTGCATCAGACAGAGACGGGATCATGACTTTCAATTTTGTACGGAGACGTGATGCCACAGTGGCTGTCTCTATGCAACATGTGTTGCACAATACAATGTCAAGCACCTGAGAAAATGTATAGCCACTTCTGTTTTGGTCATAATTTAAAAAAAAAAAAAAGAAAAGAAAAAAAAAAAAAAAGACAATTTTGTGCATGCATGTGAAATATGAAGTGGGTTGTGCCAACGAGAGGACAAAGTGGTGTTTGTGTATGACTGGAAAGTCAGTCCAATTCTATTACTGAAAAAGCTTTTGTTCTCCCTGAACAAAACACACTTCAGGCTATGTGTGGAGTTCATCTGATGCAACACTGCCATCAAATGACAATTCATAGTTTCCAACAAACACACAGCATTCATTCAAAAACTCATTATGGAGTGGTGTGGTGTTGCCAAAGGCAAGATATCACAAAACACCCTCAATAAAAGAGATTGCATCTGAAATACAGTGCACATACATACTCGTACATTGAAATGAAAATAGCTGGGTTAAGGTAGTACAGTGACTGAACAATGAGGATCAAATAAACAAGCAGAGAGTCTGTAGAGATAATACGTTTAGTCTCTCCTAAAAGGATCTGGCCTCCAGAACAAATCAGCCAAAAGATAAAAGCAGGCTTCTGTTTTAGCAGTCAGCCAGCTGCAGGTCATAAATTGGTAATGGGGTGTGCGTGTATGCATGTGTATGGAAAGGGTCTCACTAAATCAAAGACCTACCAGATTAACATTTTTTTCTTTTTTATGGTCTCCTGAAATCCGTGAATTAACGCGGCCAACATGTTCTAACCAGATAAACCAACATGGCAACCCTTGTCTGGAACAGGGTTCAACTCCCTGCTGTGCCCTTATTAATAAAATTACTTTTATAAGCATATACAATTTCATAACATTTACCAGCTACATCACACAGCATGCCCAAATAAGTACTGGCAAACAAACATTACTGTTAAATTCACTGTGGCAGCAGGGGCGTGATTGAGCATCGGCTGTGGGCAGCAAGGAGTCAGGTAAAACTGGCAAGTAACGCGTGTTTCACCTGTGTCTGATTACTGGCAGTTTCCTTGTGCCTCATGTTCTTGTAGAGAGAAAACAGTAACGAGAGAGAGCACTGAGCAACCCAGCGCCATGTGTATGGTTCTAAAAAAGTGCACAAAGCACAATAAGTCAAATTCACACTTTTAAAAAAAAAAAAAAAAAAAAAACACCTACAGTTGTCAAGCCCATCTCCCATTTCCTCATTTCTCAAGAGCCATGAGTGTTACGCTCATGTGTCTTTAGACAATATAAAAAGTGTCATGATTCAAAATAAAATGAGAACATTAACATCTCATTATGCTCAGTTACTGCATACACTGACACCTAATCTTTACACTTCACCTGTTCATGTAACCTGCAATAGTACCATAACCCCTTTTATGTGCTGTGAAAATACGCATCCAACAAATTTTCTTTACTTCCATGTATGATGGTAAAATGTAAGCAATCCTATTTTTCAGACACTGCCTTTACATGTGTGTGCAAAAAGTCAAGCGTTTTCAACACTGGAAATATCAGTTATCGTGCAATCAACTACAACTATACAGTTTAGGTGTAAATCATTGTTCAAATTCTCAATATTCTGTGCAACTTAACCTACATGAAGGAATGCATAATGAACATGACAGCATCAGTTGTTGTACTGCCCTCCAGTAACAAGCACGAGGTCCAAGGGCTTGATTTAAAAAAAAAAAAACGGGGTTTATTCCTATAAATACAGCAACCCGTGAGAACTGGGTTGAAGAGGGGAAAAAAAAAAAAGAAATGCTTGTATGCATGTCCTAGTATCCAGTCATTTCGCATAATTGTCATAAACAACCCTGAAGATGCCCGAGCGTCAAGCGTTTGGGTGTAAAAACAAGCCCGATCATCGAAGCAGTTAACACTCACTCACACACACAGTGAGTATACTCACCCAGACTTTGGGAGCATTTTACTGTCTATAAACTCAATCACAGGCCACTCAATTTTTTGGAAAAAAAAATAAAAAAATCCCTTGTATTTTTATTGAACATGCTTTTGTTTGTTTTACTCACCGAGAAAAGTAATCTTTTTAGATAGCAGGAATCACATTGCTATGACAACAGGACCGTTTACAAGTATCCGCGCCTGTGGATGCATTCTCTCTTCTGTATTCAGCAGTGACATGCCATCCCTTCTGGTTTGTGCTTAGTGGGACCATAATTTGTTTTTCCAACAGGACTACGACCCAACACACACCTCCAGACTATACAAGGGCTTTTTAACCAAAAAGGAGAGATAAATCAGAAGACCTGGCCTCCATAAATCACCCAACCTAAGCCCAATTGAGATTGTTTGGGATGAGTTGGATAAGAGTGAAAAAAAGCAGGCAAACAAGTGTTCAACGTATATGGGAACTCTTTAAAGACTGTTGGAAAACCATTCCTGGTGACTACCTCATGAAGGTGGTTGAGAGAATGCCAAGAGTGTGCAACTCTTTCAAAGCAAAAGGTGGTTACTTCGAAGAATCAAAAATATAAAACATTCTGCTTTGCTTACAATTGTTTTGCATACTACATAATTCCATTTGTTACATCATAGTTTTGATGCCTTCAGCATCATTCTACAATGTAGGAAATAAAAAAAAAAAAAAAGGAAAGAAAAGTGAAATAGAAGGTGGGTCCAAACTTTTGACTGGGACTGTGCATATGGATAGAGTCTGTGCATGTGTGGGTTTGTTTGTATGTATGCAAGTAAGTAAATAAAGCAGAACCACTGACCAAAAACTCACCTTCACCAAAAAGTTCCCATCAGGCTCAGGAATCACCATGACAACAGAGTCGTGCAGCTTCTCATCAAAGTGCACGTGGGAGTGAGCAGCAGCAGCAGCATTTGCCTCAGCAAAACGAATGCCCCTCGCCTTAGAGGAAGCTGCAGTAGCACATGCATTCATTAAAACACACACACAAAAACAAACAAATAAACAAACAAACAAATAAATACATTTATTTGATCTGTAGCTGCTTATCCTGTACAGGGTCACAGGCAAGCTAGAACTTATCCCAGCTGACTATGGGTGAGAGCCGGGGTACACCCTGGACTATACAGCGCTCAGCGTAAATGAGTATACCTCCTTTGAAAAGTAACATCTCATCTTTCATCTCATTATCTCTAGCCGCTTTATCCTGTTCTACAGGGTCGCAGGCAAGCTGGAGCCTATCCCAGCTGACTA
>JAODOF010000001.1:45551098-45565526 GCA_027576175.1 Sciades proops | reverse complement strand
AACAGCGAAAGCCCACCACGTGATGCATGACGTAGTATCTTGAATTGGGTCATGGTGAAGCAGGAAAAAAAAATAGAGAATTTGGAACCACGTGGCCCTAAATTCATTAACTGTTCTATTTTTTAAAAACCTAATAAAATTGGAAGTCTGTGATTCAAATTCAGTAGCTTTTGCTCCACTAAACAAAAATAATTGGGGGGGATTCTTTTTATGACCTACACTTAAAATCTGAAAGGTATTCTACCTTTCAACTGTGTTCTTCTAGTAGTGGACAGTACGAGTCAAAAGTTTGTACACCCTTACTCATTCATAGGTTTGTCTGTATTTTGACCATTTTCAGTGTTGTACAACAAATACTGAAGACATCAAAACTGACATAACGTTGAATTATGTGGCTAAAAAAAATGCCATTTTAGATTCTTCATCGTATCCAGCGTTTCCCTTGATGAAGGTTTGCGCACACTTGGTGTTATCTTAACCAGCTTCATGAGGTAGTCACCTGGAATGCTTTTCAATTATCACTTGTCCCTCGTCAAAAGGTAATTAGTGGGAGAGTTTCTTGCAATCTTAATGTGTTTGAGATTTAAAATGATGATAATGCTGTCTAAAAATAGTCCTATTCCACAACTGTAGTAATCCATATGTCGAGAACCGAACAACTAAGTAAAGAGAAATGACCTCTATTGTTACTTTGACACTTTTTTTTTTTTTTTCCCCTCCCCTTATTTCTACTAATTAATAAAGATTGAATTAGTAGGGGTGTTTTAAACTTTTGACTGGTACTGTAAATGTAAAGAAATGGTTGGGGGGGGGTAGTGACGATATGAAAAACAAGCACATGAAGGCTGAATCTTGATGCATCTCGGACATTTCTTGTTAAAATGGAAGAGTAATTCCTGCTTGTGATGCAACTCTTGTGCACACATCTCTGAAAGAAGCTTGAAAGCTTCACGCTCACCTTTGTGTAGTGACCCAGTGTGATCCTGCTTTCTGCACATGGCTAGTATGAAAGACTGTTAAGGTTGCTGAAGGCAGAAATAAAACTGCGTATATAAAGTTGAGATCAGTCACTAGAAATTATGATGCTGAGAAACTAGTGCAAGTTTTGATGAGCTGTTTGGACAGTATGTTACGAGGGCCGTTTCCCTAAGCGAGTTTCCACTAGTCCAAGTCTTCATGTTACACTGGCTGCTTTTAACATTAGAACCGTCAATGGTTTTGGTTCTGGCATATTTCACTGATCTCCTGAAGCCATATGGAGTAGTGTAGTCCATCCTTAGATGGACAGTCATTATTCACCAAATTTATAAAGTGGAAAAATGTTATCTAAACAGAGGGCGATGTCTGTCTAATAATGGGATTTAGTGCATAACAGTAATGAGAACCACAGGCCTAGAGACATTGTGTAATTTTTATTTATGTATCTCCTCTGTTTCCACACACATCCTTCTGTATCGCCTTTTCAGAGTTGAGAGTTGTGCATCTGTGCTTCTGTGTGCAGGAAATTGGGGGCTGGTGAATACCAGAGCAGAGACTTTTTCAAAAGGATGCAATTAGGTGTGTGTGTGTGTGAGAGAGAGCGAGAGAGAGAAGTGGCTGACTGGCATCAACTATGATGTCGATAACTTGAATAACCACAACTACCATCCATCAAAGCACTACCACGGTAGTTAGCTCTTGGGGGGGGGGGGGGGACTGTTGAGACTTCAGATCAGGGTGGGTACAAAGGTGTTTTGTTTTAATAAATGCATATGCAATACTGAATCATACTGATCTTGTTTGTGTTTGTTTTTTTTTAGCATTTTATCTGCTGTGAAAGTGGAGTATCCGATGTGGAGCTGAAGAGGGCACAGGTAAAACTCCACCACAAATGCCCACTAAACACCTTGAACATCAACTCGACAGTGGTTAGCTCCATCACACAGCAGACAGATTCTAGGTTTGAACCTCAATTTTGTGTGCGCATGTGGGTTTTTTTTTTTTTTTTTTCCTTTTCCCCTCCAACAGTCCAAAGACATGTGGGTTAGGTCGGAATACTCTACTCTAAATCGCCCATAGGTGTGAATGAGTGAAATGTTCATCTCTGGGATAGATTGGTGCCACGCCCAGGGTGGGTCCAGCATCTGCTGCGATTTGGCTCCTGCAGCCCTGACGGATGACTTGATGGATGCCAGATGAATTTGGTACTTCAGTAGAACTTATTGTATTGCATGATTTGGAAATTGGACTCAAAGCCATGATAAGCATTAGTCTTGGTGGAGATGACTTTTTTTTTTTTTTTTAAACTAAATATTATGCTGAAATATTAAATGTCATAAAATGCAAAGTTACACAATTTCAGCTTTTTCATGTTCATGCTCTTAAGTTAACCAGTTTCGTACCTAGTTATCGAATCGATAAAATTATGCCGATAATGAGAAACTATGAACTCCTCCACTGATGTACTCCGTTTTTCACATCGTTTGCATGGTTAGGTGAATAGATCACATTGAGGTAGATATCCGTGTCTTAAAACAGAACGCATCCATGTCATGGAGAGAAAAATCCACACACTCTTCAAGACTTCTGAATAATGCTTTCCTACATTATCCATCACACTGCTTGACTTTCTTTAGTCCTTTAGTTTGTCCAGCTTCCTCACCTTGTCCTCTGTACACTGTGCTCAGGTTCCAAAGCTTCTCCGGTCCCATTAATGCTACTGTGAACATCGCACTTGTCATCTCATACGTTGCAAACTAACCGAATCGAGGCTCTGCTGTGACTCGGATGTATAGCTGCTGCGTTGTGTTCTGGAACTTTAGTCTTGCGTTTGCTCCAATGTCTCCACTGCTCCTAGATCAGATTAATCATTTAATATGACTTGGAACGTCACTGGAAAACTGTGAGTCTGACCTTAAGCTCTTGCTAATGGTAAAATCTGATCTGTATCCCTCATTTGATTGTTTTTGTCCCCCCTCCCACCCTCAAATTCATTATAATTGCATGAGCAATGTCCTGCTGTGATGTCAAAGTACCACACAGCAATCAAATAATTATCCAAAAGGTTTTTTTTTTTTTTAAATATAAACATCACAACGTGTTTCAGGGTGGAGATTAAATTAATCCTTAATTAAAAATATCACCAAATGCATCAGACAAAATTATCTGTAATTTTAAAAGCGCTGTGGAAAAAGACGTTTTTTAACTTTATAATGTGACTTTCCACATACACAAGTGAGTTCTGACTAAAATGGTACCTTTTTTTTTTTAATGTAGAAATACCATTAAAAATGTCATGGTTACACACTATAATGTACTGTGAACACCATTTCTATCGGTGCATTGCTCCTGAACACATGGAGCAGCTGAGACTAGGACAGACTCGCTTTACAGCAGGTGAATATTTCTGTGGAATCCTGAGAAATGTGTGTCCCAGAGCCGTCTCTAGGCCTGTGTAATGTGGAGAGATCTAAACCCTGTACATACAGCAAGAGCTCCCTGGGGCCTACTGTGAAAAAATTCAGCAGACCTCCTGACATTTTAGTTGTTGGGGGGGATCGAAATAAGTGTGAAAATGGCCAACTTGGCTCGTCCCACCTGTAACCTTGGTTTGAACGAAGTGTTATTTCTCCACTGAAAGTCAGCAGACAAGATTACCCTCCGTGGATATGAGTGTGTTTTAAAGGAAATACAACTAAGCTTGTTGCAGCTTTTAATTATTTTGAGTGCAACTCAGCCAAAGCAGGTGTCCCACGAACTTGCGGTCAACTCTGTGACGGTGCTGAATTCAGCCCCAGTGTTGCAACGGTTACTCAGATACAAGGTTCACCTGTGTCCGTGTTGTCTGGCAGGGAGGGCAACAGAACAACCTCTCATACACGATTTTTTGCATGGAAAAATTTGAATCCTACCTTTTTTTTTTTTTTTGGGTCAACTCTGTGACTGTGTTTACATCCGCAAGATTAACTGTGGTAAGTAGTCAGGATGATGAAACAAAGTGGCAGCCCACTCCCTTCACGCACATGACTCTGGGTGATAACGGGTTGATACCAATGACATGGCAAGCCAGAAAGCCCAAAGCTAGTCAACTGTGACGTCTAGTAGATGTAGCATTGCCAGTGCTGCTGGATGGAGCAGTGCAGGCTCCAATTCCACCAACAGTGTCTACTGTCCGTCCATCCATCCATCCATTTATCTGTAGCTGCTTATCCTGTCCTACAGGGTCGCAGGCAAGCTGGAGCCTATCCCAGCTAACTGTGGGCGAGAGGCGGGGTACACCCTGGACAAGTCGCCAGGTCATTGCAGGGCTGACACATAGACACAGACAACCATTCACACTCGATTTAGAGCCACCAATTAACCTAACCTGCATGTATTTGGACTGTGGGAGGAAACCCACGCAGACACGGGGAGAACATGCAAACTCCATACAGAAAGACCCTCATCGGCCGCTGGGTTCGAACCCAGACCTTCTTGCCGTGAGGCGACAGTGCTAACCACTACACCACCATTAAATAAAAGTACATTATGGTGTATATTGTAACATAAATGCAAGTTTTACTTATTCATAGTCAGTGATGCAAAGCAGCCTTATCCAGAGCACACTGATGCTTACACAAGGCCATCAAAACTAATTCAAATTATTGCATGGTTTGATTTTCTTTTTCCTGCCCTTACGCACAGAGCAGCTTGTTCAGATGTCCAGATGTGCTTTTCAGTGGCGAGTCAGCTGTTTGATTCACTCGAATCGGCTCAGTGAAGTGACTCTTGAATGCCTCATCACTACAGAGAACCACGTTTGCAGCTCCTCATACACAAGAGCGAGGGATCAGTGCCGGAGGACAAAAGAGAAAAATGCAGTCAAGATGAGACACGATCGCCTTTAGACTACAGATCAACATGTTTTCGCAGATCTCCGCTACTGATATTGTTCTTTTCCTGAAACTGTTTTTGTATACAAGGTTTTAAGGCGCGACTTGTTTTATTATTATTATTATTATTATTATTATTATTATTAAAATTATAACTATTGAACTCTGCATATTGTATTTCCAGCCTTGGGGCTTTTTCACAGAGTTTTCACTTTTGGACAAACCAGGACGATTTTCAGGAGTTTTAATTCCAAGTTTTGGAATTATCTGACTCAGGAAAATCAGAAGAGGAAAGGGTGCTTTAGGTTAGGGCACAGGGTGCTGGTGTGAGTTACAGAGCTAGTTATTGTGTTTGTGGAGACTCGGGATGGTCAGTTGGTCAGTGCTTTGGCTGGTGCTCACTGCTCTGGGTGTGAGCAGTGACAGAGAAGTCCGACCAGAGGTGAGGATTCTCTCTCTCTCTCTCTCTCTCCCACACACACACACACACAACTGTGACAATTGCACACTTCATTTGTTGGATGCATAATTTTGCACACAGGATAGACATAAACCAGTTTAAAACTCATTAGAGTATATCACATGTAGTCTATACTCTCTTTTATTGAGTAATGAAACTTAAATTCATCATAAGATTGGGGAAAAGGGCTTATTTAAGTGCCCTAATTAATAGCTATGGTTGTATTTAAGATTAGGCTTACATTTAGTGTGGGTTGGTGATCCAGGAGTATAAGCCCACACTTAGGTGAACTCAGGGAAAGGTTCTGGCTGAATATCAGATTTGTCAAGGATCAAAGAGTTTATATATGTAAAAGTGGATAACAGTTGTATTGGGTCATAGTGTTAATGTTAGGCATAATTATGTGCTGCCCTCTTCAGGTTTTTTTTAAAGCACTGTACATTTGAGAGCCCAATCCAATCATAGAGCTGAACAGTTCAACAGGGTTTGCTTTTTCAGAAAAGTTTCCAAATACAAGCTTGAAAGCATTTAGTCACGAGCACATCACATAATCTTAACTGCTGAGCCACCATTGCTGCTAAATGACCCAGGCTTTAGGGATTGAGAAGATCCTTTTCACTTGAGAAATCAGCCTTCAGAGAAACAGGACGTCTCAAACTGACATCATTTGTGTATATTTGACTTGCACAAAACCTGTGATCAGCCTGCTAACGTCTGCTGTAGGGATGACTGTCTGGCACATACACAGAGGTTGGATGACCAGGAGAAAAAAATTAAAGAGAGGGGATAGAGGTAGAGAAAAATCTTAAGTAAACAAGTAAGTAAGAGTTTTGGAATATCTGACTCAAATGTAAGCCAAAGCATTAATCTAGGTTAAAAAATAAAAAAATAAATAATAATAAAAATTCAACAGATCAGAAGGATTGCACGAGGATCTAAATATCTGAGCATCCCTTTACCCTGCCTCCTCTTTCCATTCTTCACATTGCGATAATCAGCCAAGGTTAGCAGTGGAAAATTCAGCCGAGCTGGCTGAAACAAGGCTGTTCCAGGTTTCCACAGACGATAACAGTCTCTCTGCCTGGAGTCACAAGGGAGTCATGTGATCCAAATGATCGCATGAAAAGTTCACAGTGGAGGTTAAGTCCCATATGGTAAAACCACATCTGCACCCTTTCTGGCTTTAAATTTATATAGGATAAAAGGAATTTGCTGAACTAGTGTTGGCTGTAGTACAACAGTCTGTAAACAGTTCTGTCGAAAATGACTACCAGGTATTTCATGTTATAATGTGGTTTGAAAAGTCAAGCTGGTATAATGTTAACAAGTCAGCCAATTTTTAGCTTTTACTGGCTAAACTGTAAGTAAAAACACCCAAACTCTACTCGTCTTTCTCATTATAATGTAGGTCATTAAGCATCATACATTTTTAAATAATTAATCAACCAAAATGTATAGGTCATGATTTAAAGCTGTGAGAGTCCCATGGTGCAACACTGGTGTGGTTACAGGTGCTGTTCACATTTTAATTTAAAACAAAAAACATAGACCTTGGAAAATGGCTGGACAATTCTTTCTTTCTTGTTTTTTTCTCCACCTCCACAGCCTGCAGCTCACAGAAAGTTGAGGCCCCTAGTACAAATTTACTCTCAGTAGTACTGCAGACGTAATGCACATGCAGTAAATTGCTTACCAACTATCTTTTCATTTTTTGTGAGTAGTGAACACGCTGCAGATGTCTGTAAATGTGCAGTCTAACGTCTAATCACTGGTGCATGTCAAGATATATGAATTAAAAAAAAACCCTCTCAAATCTGCAGACTACTATTTTTAATATGCTGAAAATAAACGACTGTCAGTCATGATAATCAAACAGCTTTATATGGGTGCAATCAATGACCACCAGCTTTAGATTGGAGAGTGTACAAAGCATGTGCTTCGCTTAGTATAGTATAATTTCCTGGACATTACTCTGAGTGTGAGAACTTATGAAAGAGGGATAAAATTGTTGCTGTGGTTGATGCCACTGGTCAGGTGAACATGACACTAAATATGTCAGTGATCTGAGCCACTATGTGACTGAGACCAAAACTGATGCTGATGACCACAATTTCCTGTTTTTTCCACTGGCAGAAGTCTGAGGGGAACAACTGAGCCGGTCTGTCTCCTTCCAAGTCAAATTCAGCAAACTTCTGCCCCCGCTGCCTCTTTTTCTCATTTCGTTGTATGTTCTGCTTTGTGTTCAGGAGTCTGGTAGATTTTAAAGCTTTTGTTTTTGTTTGTTTGCATCCCCAATCACCGCTCTCTTCTTTGTCTTTCTCTCTAATTAAAAAAAAAACAACTATAATTTATGTATGCTTGTGCAATCTTCAGCCAGGTCTCTCTCTCTCTCTCTCTCTCCAAATTCTCTCTTAATTCAAACGGCAACAGTTACTGAGTTTCAGGCTATAAACTCTTTCTGTGATGTTTTCTTCCTTCAGAATGCTCTGTCAGCAGTTTGTTCTATTAAACAACACACTCAGATGGCTCATGTCTATATCATGTCATCAGTAAGGTCAATTCCAAGTTGTTGCAACACTGCAAAGCTGTTTTTCTCAGAACATCTCAGAACTCTTGGAAAATACAATTTGTGCTTGTTTTCTTATAATCAGTGTGAGTGGGATGTAAATGTAATTTAAATGTACATTGGGCTAAATTTAATGCATTATGTCATCAATCAGAGAGTGGCAGAACACAGGAGGAAGTCACTTTCAGCTTAAGAGGAGGCATATGTTTACCACCCTGGCATGTCAGTAGGTGAGGTCATAGCATATGGTTGCGCTTAGCATCAGAGGTGGCATTTACTGTAGGTTTACTCCTTCAACTAGAATCAGCTCTGCTTCTCAAGATGGGGAGTCGTCTTTCTATTTATAGGACAATTATTTAAGTGTACAGTTTAACTTACAGATAAATAGTGAAAAGTGCAAGAATTTTTTTTACAAGCCATAGAATACTTTTTTTTTATTTTTGATTGAATCTATTTGTATGTTTTTCTACTCTAGTCTGCAGGTCATGTCTATTAAACACAGAAACATTCACTGTATTGTAATGCTCTTATTACAGATTAACATCTGCTCTGCTGAGCTCTTTCAGCTTCCCCGGTATCTTTTTTTCTTGATGTGTGGTCATTTAAGTATGAATAACTTAACCTCCATGTCTGAGCAATGCTCATATCCTGATGTGAATGATGTTTATGTCATAAATAAAGGCTCGCCAGACTGACTGGGGTGCAGGAGACTTAATAAAGGCTACCTGTCTGTGTCTCAGAGGCCAACACGCTGACTCTTCCCCAGTCAGAGGAGTCAGGAAAGACTTCTAAATAGAACCTTTGACGCTCACTGCTGGGTGTTCCAGAGGCCTGGTGCATGCTGGGATTGCTGGCAGCAGTAAGAGGAGACCTGAGGCCTCGTGAGTCAGAAGTGAGAGAGGTCTTCTGACAGAGAAAGGGAGAGAGAGAGAAAAAAAACCATGAATATAGGAAAGGGGAGAGGATAAAATAGTTTGGGAAAAGAGGGATGAAAGAATACATATAGAACAAAGAAAGAAGAGGGAAGGAAGACAAAGAGAAGTAGAGGAGGGGTAGTGAGCTACATGAGATCAAGAGAGAGGAGGATGGGGGGGAGTTTTTCATCCCTCTGAACTAGAGTGTGTTTTTCCCAGCATAGGGAAAAAAGACCACAGCATAGCAGCGACACACAGGGAGCAGTCAGAGAGTGGAGGAATGGAGCAAGAGTATACTGACCAGATTAAGGCTAAAATATAAAGCAGTGCTTATGCAACCTTAAACCATTCCCACCTTCAAAAAGTTCAGAATGTTATAGTTTCAACAGAATAGTGTGTGCAGTGACGTTTAGCTTATCGAAGTGTTATTTGATTAGAAATATGACTTTTTCTGGTCATTTTGTAGGAGTGAGTAATGCAATAATTCACAAAAGCCCTTAATGTCCAGACACGTAACACAAACAGGAAGTAGTCAATCTGTCATATGAGTTATTTTACAATAGTGCTGAGGCTGACTATGAAAGCTGTTCTAAGAAGTCAAAATTACCTCAGTATATAGGATTTGGATATATAGCAATTTTTGAATCTAACTGTTTGACTAATTATGTGCTTGGAGTGACTACGCATTGAGCTCATAGACATTAAAACTGTCTTAAGCTCTTGGAAATTTCTTGTCTCCTCCTGTATTACTGTCTCGCCCTGACTCCCTTTTGCTGAGTGTGTGTACAGTACGTCCTACAAATATCCTGCTTTCATGTAGAACACAATGCATACAGTATATATACTGTATATTATAAAAGAAAAGTAAGAGAAAATAGCCTTCACTGACACACCAGTGCTGTCTAAGTGTGTCCCAAAGAGCTTTAATAAGCTTCTAAAGCTTGTCGAGTTAGAGATGAGAAAAATGCAACAATTTTACAAAAGATAGAGTGGATAAATAAAGAGGAAGAGAGAAGGCAGTTTTGAGGTTTGGGGTCTGAAGGATTGCAGAAGAATTCTTTGTCATTTTTCTGACTGAGTTTGTGGTCAGAGTGCAGACAGATGACATCTGAAGCGTTAGCCGAAGCTCCCACTCATGCATCTAGCCTACAGTCTGACTTCCTTCTGCATCCGAATGAAAATACAAATGAAAATTCTAATGCATTCATACTCAGTAGCCTATTTTTGGTGCAATCTGCATATCTCTTGTCCTAGATATGACCCAGGACGATATTAATGGGCACTGATTATTATTTTTTTGACCACACCCTGAGTCTTGGTCTTTACAGTCTTTACGGCTGAAGAAGTGAATGCTCGGTGTGTAAAGGGTGTATAGTGTTTCTCAGGCTAGTGATTTAGAACAGACCTGCCATTTTTGTGACCTTTCACTTCATTTTTACTGGAACTTTTGCTAAGCATCAGTGTTTCAGGCAGCAGTAGAGATAGACTTGCTAGATTAGAGGATTTATTTACACTGAATGGCCTAAAACATTTGAATGTATGTTTGATTGGCCGTTAAAAGGAGTGCGTATTTGAGTTAAGAGAGAGTTTAGCTTTTCTCTCATCATGCACAAAAAGAAAGGATGTTTATGAGGGTGTGATCCTTTTGAAACTCTATGAGCAGCCTCAGTACACTGAGTATATACTGAGTGTGCATAGTAATTATGTATTTTATTTTGTTGGGTTTTCTTTCATCCTCTTTTTTATTCTCTCTCTTTCACTGAAATGTTTATTTTTGTAATTTGTTTCTTGCTAACACATGCTGTTTCTGAAACAAAGTCAACTCAGTCATTCTACACACGCTCAACGAAGACCACACACACACACACACACACACACACACACACTGGTTCCTCTACATTCCAAAGAAGACAAACATACTGCTATTCAAGTTCATATATAGTCAAGAACACACACAAACAGGGACTTTTATGAAGTTGGGGTGTTGCTGTAATTGGAAGCTTGTTTCAGCAACCATAGATAGAATAATCTGGGTTCTGAACTAATTATGGTCGATGACTGTAATTACATTAATCCTACGTCTTCCTCTCTCTTTTTTGTTCTATACTTTGCTCTCTCTCTCTCTCTCTTGCTCTCTCTCTCTCTCTCTCTCTCTCTCTCAGGTATGGCTACAGCAGTATGGGTACCTTCCTCCCGGTGATGTGCGTGCTCAGGCTATCCGCTCCCCTAAGGCCATCGCCTCTGCTATCTCTGCCATGCAGAAGTTCTATGGTCTCACCATCACAGGAACCATGGGCCCTGAAACACTCGAGTGAGTCTTAGTCTCAGATGAGCCTATCACAGAACAGGCTATTGGTGGTAAAATAATAAACTGATCAACAACCAATGAGAAAAAGCCATTTATACAAATAAATATGTTTCATACAAGAAGGAAAATGGGATGTGTAAGTGTGTGATCTTGTTTTCAGAGCGATGCAGAAACCACGCTGTGGGGTTCCAGATAAATTTGGGACTGAACAGAAGAGCAACCTGAGGAGGAAACGCTATGTCATTCAGGGTCAGAAGTGGAACAAGGCAGAGGTCACATTCAGGTAGGATGCAGCCATCAGCAAAGCGTTCAAATAACGTTTATCATTCATGCTATGTACTAGAAAATAAAGAATATTCAAAGGAAGTCCATGTAATCATTCTAAGTTTGATTTCCATCAGGGGTGCCACTAGAAATTTTGGACCCTATGAAAGAATATAACATTGATACCCCCACCCCCCACGTTTCTGGTAGCCCGACTTCTTCATAATAGTGTCAGTCTACTGATGGTTCACCATCAATTCTGCTTCTACTGTACACAGTTAATGTTAGTGCTGGATTGGAAAGCAACAAACCTAACATGGTGTCACACTCTGGCTCCACCTACACAAGACTGTACCATGTAATGAATAGGGAGAGGGGAGAAATATAAAGACTATCTATTCTAATAATTTTGTGGAAAATGGAAAACTAAACCAGAAGGTTGTTGTATTTGCTCGTTTTAAGAGGCAAAATTATTTTTAAAAATTTTATTAATTTAACTTACACATGGTAATAATGTTAAGGTTGTCCTGTGAGGGCCCTCTGTCAATGATGGGCCCTTAGAATTGTCCTAACTTTCCCCCCCTAACAGTACCCCTGATTTCCATAATTGAGCATGTAAACTGATTTTGATTTCAGGTATGAACTATATTTATATTGATACACTGGTGTATTTAACAGCATCCAGAACTACACTCCTAAAGTGGGTGAATATGCTACATATGAGGCCATCCGGAAGGCCTTCAAGGTTTGGGAGTCAGTCACACCACTGAAGTTCCGGGAAATTCCATACTACCAGATCAGAGAAAGGCCTGAAAGGTTCGCTGACATCATGCTTTTCTTCGCTGATGGTTACCATGATGACAGCACGCCATTTGATGGGGAAGGAGGCTTCCTGGCTCATGCATACTTTCCAGGTCCAGGGATCGGAGGTGACACACACTTTGATGCAGCAGAGCCTTGGACAACTGGCAATGTGGACCAAGGAGGTAAAACATGAGGGATGTCAGAAAGGAGAGGATGGATTACCTCATCAGATCTGTCACTGATGTTCCATGTTATCATTGGTTCTCATTTCAGGGAATGATGTTTTCCTGGTCGCAGTGCATGAGCTGGGTCATGCACTGGGTTTAGAACATTCTGGGGATCCTTCTGCCATCATGGCCCCATTCTATCAGTGGGTGGAGACTGAGAATTTTGTGCTTCCTGAAGATGACAGACATGGAATACAGCAGATTTACGGTTTGTCTGAGTTTCTTTAGGGCCTGGTACACTTTAAAACACAGGCCCACTGAATAGAAATAAACAAGGAAGCCTTCTTTCTAGATTCAACTCAAAATCATTTATATGTATTTTTGAACCACACTGGATAGGAACCAGCTTACAAGCATAGCTTAGTGACTCTTATATAATGTCTTCAATATATTTACAAATAAAAATATAACATAATGTAGAATTAACATGGACAAAACTTGCTACCATTATATTTTATGTATAAGTTTATTAAGCTCTGTTTGAGCAGCTTTTGAAAAGAGAATATACCATATATCAAAATGCACAGTTTTATATAGAGTATGGATATTTTTAATGCTATCTAAAACAGCTATAAAATATTCGATCTGCAGGTTCGCGGTCAGGAGAGGTGCCGAACCCCCCTCCTCCGCAGCCCACACGCAGATCTGACCGACCTTCAGCTGGGCCTGATATCTGCAAAGGCCACTTTGACACCATCACCATCCTGCGGGGAGAGATGTTTGTCTTTAAGGTAAGTCCTGGCATCAGAATGTCATGATATTGTATGGAATTACTGTAGCATTTAAGCGCTATATGAAGTGCATAGTGTATCGGTGACACACTGTATACTGAGTATACAACCAAAGTGCATTTAAAAATCAGTAATCAGCATCTCTCTTTTCTCTTTCCCCCGATAGGAAAAGTGGTTCTGGCGAATGCGTGATAGTAAACCTCTGCAAGGTTACCCCATGCTTATCTCACACTTCTGGAAAGGCCTGCCGCAGTCTATCAATGCTGCCTATGAGCGTGCAGATGGAAAATTTGTCTTCTTTAAAGGTACAGCCACATTTCTAGTCCTGTAGTATTCAGGTTATATTTACATCACTGGATACATTTCTCTCTGTCTTTTCTCTCATGTAGGTGATAAGTACTGGGTGTTTAGCGAGGCCACTTTGGATCATGGATATCCTAAAACCTTTAAGGAACTGGGCACAGGCCTTCCAAAAGACAGAATAGATGCTGCTCTCTTCTACACCCCAAATGGGAACACCTACTTTTTTAGAGGAAGCAAGTGAGTGTCTATTGTTCTTAAGTATTGAGGAACTGTCACTGTATCGAGAGTCTAAAAAAAGCCTCAAATTTTCTTCATAATAGAAACATGATTTTATTCGTCATTTGGCATCATTTCCCCATAATGTTGGTTCCGCTTCTAATTTTGTCAGCTTTTTTCTTCTCCATAAAAATAAACATGATCTTCCCTTTTTCATCCTTTTTCATTTCTGTTTATAGATATTACCGCTTCAATGAGAACACGCGCTCTGTGGACTCAGATTACCCCAAACCCATCAGTACATGGAGTGGAGTTCCTGATGATATCAAAGCAGCCATTATAAAGGAGGACAGAGGTACATGAGTATACGTGTTTATGTGTGAGTGTGTGTGTGGGGCAAAAGGGGATGGTGGGGGGGTGAATGCGAGCAGGTGTAGCCAGCTGTATTGTGTGACGTTAGTGACGAGGATATGACTGGGCTACAAATTCTGATTCAGCAAAGCAGTTCCTTCCTTGTGTACACTTTATACCATGAGCACAGGAAATAATTTTTTTTTCTCTTAGGCTGGGATGTGTGTTTTAATTCCTTGTATCAGGACATGACTAAAGAAGATCCAGTCATAAATTTTAATCCCAGTCCTGAATCAATACTAGATAGCCTATGTAGTCTATATAACAAGAATAGGAACGATGAATGAATGAATCAATGACTGCTAGGGGACGCCATGGCCTAATGGTTAGAGAAGGAGCTTTGGGCTCAAAAGGTCGCTGGTTCGACTCCCTGG
>JAODOF010000001.1:45484430-45494430 GCA_027576175.1 Sciades proops | reverse complement strand
TTGGTGAAGTAACTTCATCTCACACTTGGGGGGGGGGGAATCTGACCTTCAATTGATAAATTTATTTAGACAAAAAAAAAAACCACATCTCTAGAGATAATTATTGAACAAGTATTGAAAGATTTTTACTAATCTTTACTAGGGGTGCCAATAATCATGGAGGGTACTGCATGTGTCAGTCAAGGTTCATAAAGTCTTCTCCTAACCAACCTGAGATGACACGAGTTCACACCTCCACTCCCTGGATCATTAAGGCATGTTAAAATTAACCTCAGATTTATTAAACGAGGTTTATAGGATACAATGCTATAACGAGTACAGAGGTGAAAACAGTAGCACCGGCTATCTTGAACCAGAAATTATTTACTCTCTCAATGTACCGGAGGAGTGTTTCAATGCAACTGTAATTTTAAAAAACACGCTTTAGAAATGTGTAGAGGAAGCCGAACAGAAACTCCAACATTCTGAATCACAGCCACAAGACTCGAGGAGATCAGAGATGACGTGGAGGGGAGAGGAGGAAAAAAAAAAAAAAAGTGAAAGTGGCCGACTGACAAAAAGACTCACCGTCACATAGCAATGGGATTTGATCTTATCGATCCAGAAGCCGTCCTCCACCACTGTACCGGTCCGATTCAACAGCTCCTTTAGCTGGCCTAAAGTAAACGGGCGAACCTACACACACACACACACACACACACACACACACACACACACACACACACACACACACACACACAGATGATTAGTCAGACATGAACATGCTTTAAAACGCTCCCAACCCTTCTTTCATTTCACAAGGCCTTCCGGTACACTGATATATTAAGCACCATCATACAAAAGAAAGTGCTGTTTTACTTAAACATCAGCAAGGCTGGGATTCAGTTGCACGAGGCCACAGTCCGAGTGCTGTAGCTCATCACCAGCCATGCTAATATTCAGTACAAGAGCACAATCTTAATTGTGATGTTGCTTTTAGACAGCAGGTATGTATATCAACAAGAAGTTATTATGGAGTGATATTTTGGACACATTATGGCCAAGTGTTCCGTTTATTTTTGCTCCACAAGTGGACATGAATCCCCAAGAAGCCACACTGACTCAATAGCACGTCTGCTAGCTGGCTGACATACAAGTACAGAATTTGATATTTGAATTTGATATTACAATATTTAAAAAAAAAAAAAGCCTCGGTTTGCCAAACAATAACCTTGTTTGTCTTGTATCAAGTTGTATGAACCTCAAACACTGAATAATTTGAGTGAGTTTGTTGACACAGTGTAGCTGGATGTGTAATAAACTATTCATCCAAGGCCCTTGCTACATATTTTGCTGATGGAAAAGCTGGACTGCTCAACAAGTAGATAGGGATGCCTCCACTGTCAACAACTCCAGTCCTTCTTATTACTAATTTTCCCCCTCCCTCTCTCCAAAAAAAATAAAAAAAAAAAACCCCACACACACCCCAGGAATGAAGCTACCAAAGAACTCTTGTAAACATTGACCCTTGCTGTGACCTTGACCCTGTTTGGATCAATTCCAAAATGTAATCTGTTCATCCACTGGTTATGATGATTCCACATTAATATTACAAACATTAAACCGCTCATTGAGATGAACGAGAATCTCGGATGTTATACAGACAGACAGATGAACAACCTGAAAACAACTACCTAATGGTAGAGGCATGAATATAAACTCGGCATATTTATCTGCATGAAAATCTTAACATACATAAATTATGGCTCCGAAACTAATCAGTTTCCCCTTTACACCTCGTACTCCAATAGCATGCACGCGTGTCGTTAAACATCTATAGGCTCTGTGTATTTCTGACGTCCAAGTCCACAATTGTTTGGACTGAGGAAGGTCGATGACCAGAAATGTTATGCTGCTTTACACTTGCAAACCTCTTAATCCCCCCCACGCAATGCATTAAAAATCCATTACGTAGAAAGCTCAGCATCCCCATGGCGTACAAGTTTCCAATTTTTTTTTCTTTTAAATTACAAGTCCATATTACTCACGCGCACGCACTCACCAGGTTGCAGACATGGATGATGTTGGATGCTTTGCTGCGTGGAGGTGAGAGCTGGCGGCCTGTGCGCACGGGGTCGTCGATGGTGATGGACACGGCCACTTTCTGTTGACTGATGGAGCGCCGCACCACTGAATCATTAGGGGTCACTGGGGAAAAAAAAAAAGACAAATTAAAAGTCAGAAAATGATTCAACCGAACCATCCATCAGAAGCAAGGACCAGCTTTGAACAGATTCTTGAACAGATGGAAGACTCCTCCTCCTGGTACAAACTTAACGGCACGGAGACCAAGATCCGATACCACTGAGATTGCAAACCTATTAATGCATCATTAACTGCGACTGTAAAACAAAACTTGAACAGACGTTAACAACAAAGTACTAAAAATAGTCACCCTTCTTAGTGTCACCCTCCTGTGTTTCCATGGCAACCTCTGATGAGCTCTCCCTCCTCTGTTTCTTGAGGGGTGTCTCCTTCTCTCCTTCTGTCTGCTCTTCATCCTCATCTTCCTCCTCCTCCTTTTCTTTCTGCCCGTTCTCTTGACTTTCAGATGGAACCACCTGAGGTACAGAACAAAAGTTAAACACCTAAAAACAAATTCTACACAACAACAAAATTCAGTCACATGGTGCTTGTATTTTTATTCCTTTTCCTTCCTGACGGTGTCTAGGTACTGGGGGAGATCTGTCAGACTGATAGTGTACCTGTGTTACAGTACGTCTGATCTGAAGCCCTTGGTCTTCATCACGCTCGGGCTGCTGACCCGAGTCCTCATCCCCAGAGAAATGACCCTCATCTGGGTGCAGGTCCACAACAGCCTCTTGCAGGGGCTTAAGATCTGGGATTAGAGACTGAACACACACAAAATCACACCGTCACAGGGCAACACTTAATATTAGTCTGCAGGTATCACTGATTCAGTCACATGCTTTTAAAGTCAATGCGACATTCATCTAAAGACGGCTCTCTTTTATCCAGAACGAGGCAAGCAGAGACATACGGAAAGCCCACAGAGATGAACACTGCTTTGGGGAAAACTACGAAACTTACCCCACTGACCAGCATGCTGTGAAACTATAATGAAGTAACTATTTTAGCTACCCAAGATTATTTGATTAGTTTGTTCTGGAGGCAATGTGCCATTTATGACGGCACAGAATAAGCACGGTTACACCACAGCATCATCAATGGACAGGCCTCAATCAGGAATTCACAGTGACTTTGGCTGACTTTCGCCAAAAGACACGTACAATTCAGTTTTTCTTCTCATAACACTTCTGCAACACGGTAGCAGATTATTTATAGCCCAGTAGTCAAAAATACTTGGATCACGTCCTACAGAACCATGTATAATTAATCTCATACCTTCAGTGATTCAGTGGTGATGCTGATGGATGGCTTCTTGGCAGTGACTGCTGTACTGGAGCCCCACCTCCTCTTCCTGCCAGCTCCGCCCCCAGACTCCGCCTCCACTGCCGCTCCCTCTGGCTTAGCAGCTACAGTGTAAAAATGGCAGCAAATGTACGTGTATAAGCACGGAGCATCAAAACCCCAAAGCATCCTTCGATCTGGGGCTTCACACATGGTGTCTGCAGTACTGAAGACTTTCTTCAAACTACTTTGCATCCAATTTAAGACCTAATTTTCAATAAGTGACCAAAAATTATGACAAAACAAGCAATCATTCATGTATCATGCCATCCAAGTGTACAAACTTTACAGCATAATCTCCAGAATGTCTGCTGGCAGACAGATTTTAAGCGCCCAGAGGATTTGGCGGTTTCCAACCACGTCTCCTGGATTTGCCCATGTCTAGCACCTCTGTGCATGCTAGCAGGTCGCGGTGATTGACCACGTATTATTCCGACAAATTAAGACTTAGAGACACCCTGTTACAGAAGGCCAACACTGTCATTCTTAATAAAATAATAATAATAATAATAATAATAATAAATACTTACTAGTAAGTGAAATCTTGCGTGCAGCAAACGCTTTTGGAGTGGTGCTCTGAAAAGACAGAGGATGACCAAAAAAGATCCAAGTGGGTTGAGGAAGGACAAGACAGAGTGAGGGGGGGACACAAACACCGGGAGGGAGGAACGGTGGGAAAGAGGGGAGATAGAAGAGAAGAAGGAAAAAAAAAAAAAAAGAACAGACATAAAGCTATCAATAAACCAACATTAGATAGATGAATGATTTTACAGACAGAGGCTGTCCAATAAACTGCCAAACTGTCCGTCAAATATAAACTAAAAGTTCCTTATAGTATAGGAACTTACAGACTATGAAATTCATGCTTGACCCATATTTTCTAGTCCAATCCCTGAATAAAATGTCAATAAGGCTATAAAACCTCAACATCCCCAACTTATTACACTGTCCTTCACACACAAAATAAAAGCTTTTAAAAACAAAATCAACCCTCAATTTTAACCAAAAAGGCACTATATCTGTTTATATAGATAAATACATCTTGGGTTAAAAAAAAAAGGGTATTTCCTGGTACCATTGACACCTGATTCCTCTCTTGCTTGGCTATGGCCCAACCGCACGGCAGTATGCACTGTATCTAGGCAACAAAGGTCCAATCGGAAGAGGCTGAGGAGTGAGGATGAGAAATGCTCACAAACAGAGCGTGCTGATTGGCCGGCTGATTTGGAACTGCCTTCAGACTTTTACTTTGGTTGGGAGTGATTTTCAAAAGTGTGGCTTTTTAAATGTGATTTCTGAGTCGAGACAAAGTCTTTGGCGTGATCGTGATTCCTTAGGAATCAGAAACAGAGTCTTTGTTTCAGAGGAAGATGCTTTCGAGAGGGATGATACATTCAGGCTCTCTTGTAAATACAGTCTCTGTGGCGTCCACACAGAACAGCTCTCCCACTTCAGTTTACACAGCATGAGAGAGAGCATTCGGTGTAACGTTACAGTCTAAATGCATCGCTTTAATAAAGCAAAACTAGTCCATAATCCATCTGGCAGATCGTGTATTCCACAATAGCATGTGGTTGAAGGGCATTTTAAGCTCCAAGCTGATGCTGATTAAAGTCCTTAGTTATTTCCCTTCAGGCAGACACTAATCCACTGAGACTGGGTTACATCACAGGCTGAAGAGTGGACTGAGCACAGACTGTCCACATACTCCCTGAAAATATGCAAGCTTGGGCTTTAAAATGGGCCATATCCAGACACCACCTTGATTAACCTTGAGCTCATGATGGTTACTGGTATTCCGGAAAGTTCACTTGTTGTCCGGGTCCTCATAAAAACAAAAAACCGTCAGTGCCCTCTGTCAGACTGTTCAGAAGTAAAATCGCTGGAGCTGGGTTATCAATCTCTCAGGAAACAACAAACGAGTCCATGGTTAATGCTTAGCCCTGAAGCCTTGTTCATGCGTTCTAGCAGAGCAGAGTCATGCGCAGCTCTGCTCATTAAAGCGCTGAAGATCGGTCTGTATGAGGTGCGAGAGGGCAGATCAGAGCTGATGCTCAGAAGGTGTCTGAGTTCTTGCAAGTCCATACATGAAGACATGCTGTTCAGTGAGCAGGACAAACACACAGGCAGCCATGGTGCTTCAACCACCGCGTGCCTATCAAGCTGTGTAGAAAAGTCCATATGGCGTATGAGCCGACACTGGAGCTGTAGGTGGACCACAGAGGGTGGGATCGGAGGAGGAGCCTTGTCAAAATGGCTGCCACCTCGACCCACCCAATCGACTCTCTAGCCTTCTCCCATGCAGTCCTATCAGGGGCCACATCAGTTTGCGTAGTGAGCAGCGTGGCCAATCATCCGCCAGGATTCCATCAGGTGAAGGCTAAGTGTGCGGTGGTGACTCTGCCTGAGGGGGCTAGCTCATAGCTCGGCACGTGACGGAGGTAGAGGAGGAGAGGTGGAGGTAGTAACGCAGGTACCAGTATGAGCAATGGAAGAAGGGAGGGCACCTTCATAACAAAGCAATCAGTGGGTTTTTAAAAAAAACACAACAGTTCATACCACTAGATTCAGACAGAGGAGCAGCAGAGAGAAAGAGAATGTGTGACACAGAAGAAATGGCAGGATAACAGGAAAAATGTGAGGAAAAAAAAAAAAAGCAGAAGAGGAAGGAATGACAGAGCTAGTGAGAATAAAAGAAAGAAAATAGAGAAAGGAGGTAGAGGAGAGTCTGGCTATCTCGCTATACTGCATCAGGTTTTTTTTTTGTTATTTATTTATTTTTTTACTTACTTTTTTTTAAGTACTCTCTCACACGCTCCCTCTTCCTCTCTCACCCACACACATGGGCTGTTCAACAACTTCAAGATGACTCAATTTTGAAACGGTTTAATACATCAACACAATAAGACACCTGCTTTGATCCCTTTCCATCTTTAGTTTCTGACTCTAGGCCTGCACTTCTAAGCCCATAAAGTCCTGGCTGATGATTTAGTCAGTCATCTAAAGCCCTGTTCAGATTCGCTAAACTAATCAGGAGGACATCTTTTAAGTTTTTGCACGTCTCCTCTGTGATAACTTCCTCGCCTACGGACAGCCAAAAATAAAAAATAAAAAATTTAGCGCATGAGGAGTGAGTTTCTCGTGGGTTGTATTTTCTACAGACCCAGATGTTTGTCACACAGCCTCTCTAATCACAACATATTGTCCAAGCAGGACTGATGTAGAGAAGAGATGCTGGCACTTTTCAGTTTGGGGCGACCAAAATTCCAGCACCAATGTGAAAGCAAAATCACAAAGTATACGAGAAGCTTTTATTTTTTTCCCCCCTCCCATTTGATGACCAGGGCAGCGTTTAATATCTAGCGAGACTAAATAGGGCAAGTAGTAGCCAGTCAAACACACCCCACACCCCAAAACATGAGGCAAAATCTGCATAGGAAATCATGGACATGTGTATCTGTATGGGATAAAAATTATCACCCGACTGCAGAGTTTCAAGAAACACAGTCGGGTAAAGTTGGCCTGTAATTTCCTTAGAGAAGAAATTACCTCAGGACCCCTTGCAAATTTAATTCCGTCCAAATGGGGCTTTAAAAAGATGGTAACAACTAACGAAGTAATAAAAAGGTTTATTTTATAGTTTTGAGAGGAATACAGTTTAGCCTGTTCAAAAGACATTCCGTACATACCTAGGGGTTTGCAAATATACCACACGCGCACATGGGCTGGCCTGCTTCAAGAACACATCGAACTCTTCTGCTGACCCACGTCTTTCTTCGGTCTCCCCCTTTCCTCCCTCTCCTTTCCCCCCACCCAGCAAGATGCAGAGTGTATCTAATTTCACACACAGTCAGCCAGCCTCAACCCCTGACAATATAATAACAGCTACAGAAAGAGGGGGAGAGAGTGAGGGAGGAAAGCTTGCTCCGAGAGAGAGATACTTTTACAGTTTGTAAAAAAAAAAAAAAAAATTTGCTGGCTCTTAATTTTGCCCATAACTCTTCAGCTAATAAAGTTTAGATTTATGTTTGCCAAGCACTACATTTGTTTTTAAAAAAAAAAAAAAAAGGAAAAAGAGAAGAAACAATAAGCATTTGTAAATGCCAATTTGAATACATTCAATAACGTAGCCATACACCCTGCCCCTGCTCCTTGGCATCTTTCCAGAGGGTCTCATTACCTCATCAGGACGGGACTCGCTGGTCTCAGGCGCCTCCTGTGAGGCAGGATGAGCCAGTGCACTCTCAGACTCCGGCTGTTCCTGGAGCTCCATAGAGACAGGACCTGTGGGCTCAGCAACCGTGGCCTGCTTTACATCCCTAGAGAGAGAGAAAGATGCAGAGAGAGAGGGAGAGAGAAATGTGACAATGACTGCATCGAGTGTTACATCATCACAAGGGGAGTGTGGAAAATACGAAAAAAAGTGGAATGTAGGAGAAGACCGACCCCAGAGGAAAAAAAAAAAAGGGAGGGGGGGATAGTGAAATAGATAGGAAATACAAAGCTAGAACTCTACTCTCTGTAGACCAGCAGTTTCCCTGAAACTCAAACTAAATGAAGCACTGAGTATCTGACTGACCCCGCATATCAGCTGAGAATTAAAACAACTGAGAGATGTGAAAGACAGAAAAACAAGAGTGCGAGAGAGAGAGGAGGTAAGGTGACTGAGGATAGTGATCTGGGTTACTATAACTATAAATAACTCAGCAGCTAAATGACACCCAGACATGTCAGGGTCAAACACATATCCACATAGACAGGATTACACACACACACACGTCAAACAACTCTAACACATCACAGCAGACCCAAAAATTCATCCTTGTATCAATGAAAAATTCATCCAACCTCACCAACCACTTCCAACTAATGGTCGAACGACTAAATGGATGAGAGCAGGGAAGCATCCAACACAGGCAGACAACAGATGTTCGTGAGAAATGGATGCCAGGGACAACAGAACAAATCAATAAACAGCAGCATACACCATCAGGGCAAGAACATCAAACCTCATTTAGCCATTATGTTGCTCTATTAGCTGGAGATCTGCTGGCCAAGGTAATCGCAATTATCGCCCCTTTAAGTAGGCTCTGCCATTACCACTCGCGCGTCTGCGCTACTCTTTCTACCACAGACGAACACACCCCTCCTGCTGTTCACCTCAATACCATGAACAGGTGTGCCGCTGAGCGCTCGCCCTCTGAGACGCAACGCTCGCGATGAAAACAGGGGTCCCCCTGCTATCACGGTTTCGTCTTTACGTTCAAAAAGCAGACGTGTGCGCTCGTAGCTGGAAGACAGGAAACAAAATGGTCTTGGGAGGTAAAAAAGAAAAAATCAGGCAGGACAGAAAATCAACACGTCATTAGCTGATATGAACTTGAAATCGACCGTTCTCGGAGACTAATCTGGAAAAAGCATGGAAGCGGGGCGGCTGTGTGTTGCGTCTCGGTACAGGATATACGTCTGGGGGGATTTGCAACCAATCTTTCCTCCCTGGGGCCTGCACCCCGAACTCCCCCACACCGTCTCCTTAACAACCAACCAAAGGGGCTGTGTTAGGGAGCTGCTCCTTCACACAGAGGGACGGGACAGAACCTAGTAACAAAGCCCATTAGAAGGTCATCAACTTCAAAGTACAGATAAAAAAAAAAAAACTCGTATTCCAAAGGCACGTTTGATCTGATCGGATCAATAGCTTCTACAAGTATAAAAGAAGATCTGAAAGGCTTTTCCACTGAGCCGAGGAGGAAAATTCCTGAAAGTCTCAGGATTTCCTTCATCTCAAAGTTGAGAAGTAACAAAGCCGGGAGAAGCCACGCGCTGCTTTAGGACGAAAGCTGAGACGCAGCACGATGATTAAGACGACATTAACAAGCCCGTCTTTATCACCCCTTCATGGCTTCACGCCAGTCGGCTCTCTTGATCAGAGATGTGCACATTATCATCCGGAATCTAAGGGCTAGAAATGCCCCTTCCCCCATCGTCAAGGCCACGCTCTTCCTTCCTTCCTTCCTTCCCACCCGCGACATAAAATAATAATAATTTAAAAAACAAAAAACATAATAATAATAATAATAATAATAATAATACTCCGCCGATTTTAAACCACGACATCACTCACGCCGCGTGCCGACGTTAAGACGGTCGTAAGCGCTCGATACCTTCCCGGCGCTACAGTGTAGCAACCGCGCTAGGACATTTCAGCCTTCTCCTCTCTTTCTGTCTCTGTGTGTCTTTCTGTCGCTCTCTCTCTCTCCCTTACCCTCCTTTATTTCCGTCGGACAGCATGTCGACGGGCTACAACTCGATGCGCTACGGTCTTGCGTCGGAATCTGCCGGTCACGGCCGCGTGCGCACGACTCGAAACCGTGGGAGCGCCGAAAGACGGCCGTTTTGTGCAATGCGTCGGTCTACGCGCAGCAGCAGCGCTCACTTAGCCGCCATGTTGAACACGGCTCGAGGGAGTGGGAGGGGTCAGCGAGAGGGCGGGGCCACACATCCGACTCAGCCACGCACGCCAGGCCGA
>JAODOF010000001.1:41090929-41105714 GCA_027576175.1 Sciades proops | reverse complement strand
ACAGTATGTCCGGAACGTGCAAAGATGGGTCATATGATGAAGATGGAGAAGAGACGTGATAAGTGTGTATGAGAGGAAGAGAATGTGTGTAATGGGCTAAGTCAATAACCAAGCTGTACATAGTGAGCTGGAATGTGCAATGAAGGTTGGAAGAATGAAGATGTATGACATGAACTTGAAATGTGCAAAATTGCAATTCAGAGACAAAGTGCATTAATGTCACAGATTGGAAGTGTGAGGTTCGAGTCAGTGGGGGACTCTGACCTTATTGATGAGGCCAGCTGCAGTGGGGGAAAAAGCTAGCCTTATGGCGTGAAGTTTTGGTTCTAATGGACCGCAGTCTCCTACCAGAGGGGAGTGATTTCAAAAAGTTTGTGACTGGGGTGAGAGGGGTCGGCCACAATCCTTTCTGCTCTGTTCAGCATCCTGGACCTGTGCAGGTCCTGAAGAGACAGAAGGTTGCAGCCAGTTGTCCTCTCAGCAGAACAAATGATGCGCTGCAACCTGCCCTTATCCCTGTCCCTTATTACATTTAATTTAATTAATTTTGAAGGCCTCATTGCTCAACAGCATTACTTTGCACGTGCCTACTTTTTACACAGTACTGTATGTAGTCGTTTTGTTTTTCTGTTTATGGAAGTTTTTAACGCTCATAAGGACATTAGTTAATGGGGGAGGAAATGAACGTGTGAGCGCTTAATTCTGTTCTATTCGGAGGCTGAGTAAGTAGAGTATGTTGTTTTTAATAAATTAGATTGGCTGTGATTTTGTTATTGGTTAGACCTGAATTGGAAAAGCAGTTTTCACTCAGATATTCTCGAATAATAAATTCTAGCATTAGTTAATACTATTACCAGTTTTATAATATCTTATTTTAGCTAAGATCTAAAATGATTAACTAGAAAGAAATTTATTTTGTAATGGGCAATGCGCATAAAAATGCTTTTATAGGAGATTCTGTGATTGTACTTTTTAGGATTTTGTAACTTTCCTGTATATAAAGAAATCATGATCATTATGTTGCAGGCTGGATGCATCACACCGTGGAACAATTTGGTGCGCGCGGCTCACGGGACCCTTATTCTCTGGATGGACTCAGCCGGGGACCATGGGCTCCCATGGGTGGTCCTGCCTGGCCTCCTCCTCCTTCCAGGTAGTTACACCTTTGTATCTCTTAATACCATGCACCTGCACATAGACAAGCCTGTGTTTGTCTTCAGGTTGACCCCATTTTTATTATATATACTCAGAATTTCTGAAAGGGAAATCTTCCCCCCCCAAATGCATAGTGTTTCAGAACATGCTGAGACTTGTTGCTGTTAGACATTCTGAATCTTCTTACAGGTGCTCACCTGGTGGTCAACCTCAGTTCCTCCCTCACGTCCCACCCAATCACATGACCGGACTAAATCATCCAAGTAAATTTTACAACAATGGGTGAGTGTTTTAAGCATGTACATGATTACAATTTAACCAGTGTTTAAATAAAATCTTACACAAAGTTGTGTTTGTGTCCCCAGTCCTGTGGCACGTGGCGGGGAAAAGCTGGATCTATCTCAGGCCTTGTTGCCAGGGTTACACAGGGATGTCCGGGTGCCCTCAACCTCTCCCCGGTCATGGGATCCACTTGGTCAGCATTTTGAGCCATTGTCCAGTGACGATCACACCCGTCTCCACAACGGATACAATGCTGGACCACCTGCACACCTCACAGCCCGAGCCAACAAGCTGTTAAAAGTAAGAAAAGTATAATATTGCAGTGCTTTGCTGTTACTAATATATACACTGACTGCCTGTTTAGTGTGAGCTCATCACAGCTAATAGTTTTTTTTTTGGGGGGGGGGTCTCAGCTTTGAGGATGGTATATACATGAAAGTTTTTTAATATTGCCCTCTTTCTCCCAGTATGGTTCCCCTCCTTTGCAACATGGTTCTAGGCCCATGCCGCCAGTCCCTGATTCGTGGGAACAGTCTCATCAGCAGCAACAACCACCCAGGGGCCCTTATTCTCATGCTGGCCAGTTAAAGCGGCCAGCGCCTCCTCTGGGAGAGCACTCGGTCATCCAGCACACCCCTCTGTCCCTAAGCAGGCCTAATGAGGACTGTCCTAGCCCAAGCAAGAGGAAGAGGAGTTCTGACTTAGAACAGGTAGGAAGTACTGTTGAAGCAGATCAATAAAAAAAAACTCATCAGTTGTCTAATAATAAAGCCTATCAGTTGCTTATTGGGGCTACCTCACTACCTACATGGTGTAAAACCCTTTAAATAAACACACTTTTATACATCAGAACCTTAAATATTTTGTTTACAGTTAGTATGTGCAACTTTTAGTTTTAGAACATGTAGTCCTCTGTGAAGGATATTTAACTTATTCTGGTAATGGGTACTATGTGTGATGCTTGTTTTAGTGTTTGAAATTTTCTGTTTGTCTTTTTTGTAGCGCATGATGGCCCAGTACTCAGGGTCAGTGGGAACTTCACTGCCCTTGCTGCAGCAGCCTCAGTCCCATTATCCCCCTCTGCAAAAGGGCTCAGCAACTTGGCCCCCAGTAGAACGCAAGACGGACCACAATGAGTTTCAGGTCAGTAAAATATTAAACGGAGTAAGATTCTGTATCATGTGCACTTTATTTTGGCCTTTAGTTTCCCGATTAGCTGGACAGCACAATGTTAATTTGGTGTCGGGTATGTCCGTTCATCTAATATGGTCATTCGCCTCATTTGTCTGTTTACAGGACTTGCGCAAACAAGACATGGGTGACTGCAGTTACAAGCAGTTTCCATCCTCCAAACCTTCACCCATCTCTCCACCTCCCATCACTTCTGCCAGAAGCTATGAACAAGGCCGTGGTCCTCCGCACCAACCCCTTAAGTCTTCTCAATCACCAGAGTCTCTGGAGTCCTCCTCTCACAATGTCCACCTCCACCAAACTACATTCCCCTTCCCAAACAACAAGTCTTCTGCTCAGACCCCAGGAGAGCACCGGGTCATTCCCACCCACAAAATGCATCCTTCTGGGGTGAGGTCTACTGGCAGCCAGGCACCCCGGCCACAACCTTCATTGTCCTTGGCTGATCGAGAATGCCCTGTCCCCACACCAGCACACCACACCGCCGTGCCTTACAGCCACCCCAAATTCCAGCCCCATCCAGGGCTGATTCCCACCACCAGCCCCTCTTCCAACAGCGGAACACAAGCCGCAGCACCTCAATGCAACCCTCCTAAGCCCTGGAGAAACCAGATCAAACATGATAACCAGGCCTCAGTGAGTGTACAATTCAGGAGAAAATTGAACATAACCAGGAACTACATATTTAATTAAATGTGCATGGACACTGTAATAATATCAGTCAGCTAAATTATGGTTTTATTAAAATCACTTCATTTATAAGCTTAAAATCTTCTATGTTTCTCTTTAGGAGCTGGGTCCTTATCGCAGATCGGTAGACTCTCAGGTTTCCTTTTCATCTCTGCAGCAACAGCAGAGTAGAACTGGGCAGAATCAGGATGAAGGCATCTCTCAGGCTCGGGCACCAGTTATCACCTCCACAATGCCATCCCTGGAACCTTCAGGTCCTCCTTGTTCTATGGGACTCTACAGTAGCATGGACACTGCGCCCACCATGAGCTCAGTGCCCTCTACTAACGGTTCTGTGGTCAGCAACGTTAAAAGCTGGAAGACTGCACACCCTTCAGCACTAGTCTCAAACACCAATCAGACTCTGTCTGCGCAAGGTCTCCCACACCAAGAGCATCAAAGAGCCCAGTCTGGCACCATAAGCCAGTCAAACCACCAACAGAAGGCAAAATTTCAACATCAAGAACCCCATCTACCCCACCAAGGGCAAGACAGATCCCATTACAACCCAAAAGTGTCCTCAGCTCCTTCCTCTCTCAGCTCAGGGTTTCAGAGATCAGGAAATAGTGTCATCACCAGCAAGGCCATTGACGACCTCTTGCAGGCTGCAAGTTCACCCCTTCATCACACACAGCCTGCAGTGTCCATCACTGTGAACGCAGCCCCTCAACAACAGTCTAACTCTTTGCATCATGAACTGCCTCACCAGACAGCCCCAGTCTTATCTCAGGTGCCACCTGCCCAAACATATCAAAGGCCATGTCATCAACCTACCATCTCTAGTCCCCAGTCCATTCAAGAAGCACTTGAAAAGCTTGATTCTGAGCTTCAGGACCATATGCGAGCTGAAGAGAGAAGAAAGGAACAAGAGGAAGTGGAGAGAAAAAACAATAGGGAGAGTAATAAAGTAAGAAACAAAAAGGTCAATGAGGAGTCCACAACTGAGAATCTGGACAGCTTACTGTCAAATACTGCTACTGATCCACCCCCTCCGTGCCTGTCTCCGGCCATTACACCTTCCACAGTTTCACCACCAACCCAGACATCCCCACCTTTTCCCTGGCTGAGTAGGGGAGGTGTGCCTACACGTCAACCAGCACCTGGTGCAAATCCTGTAGAAAGGTCTCAACCACCTCCTCTCACCCCTCAAACAGACTATGCCCGTGAAAAGCAGAGGCAGAGAGAGCAATGGAACGCTTCGGTCACTCCTGCTTCACAGAATACCTCAGGGATTCCTACATCTGTATATTCCTCCAAACCTGTCCCGACAGATTCTTCAAATAAAACAATTCAGACAACCTCCTGTTCATCCAAAGTCTCTACCATGCAGAAGACCTCTCATAATATAAAGGCTATGGGTTCTGTCTCAAACCCTCCAAACCTCCAAGAGCCCCCCAAACTCTACCAGGCCTTTCCCAAGGACACGCTACTATCTTCTTCAAAAGACACAAGTCCAACTACTTTGCACAAGCAGACAAGTGGTGGGCTAGGCAGTTTAGACAGCAGTGCCAGTAGCACCAGTGGGGATTCAGATAGTGCCCAGTTTGAGGAGGAACCTTCCGAGCTCTTGCCTGATGGTTTGGCAAACATTATGAAGATGTTGGATGAGTCCATTAAGAAGGAGGAGGAACTATATTCTGGCCAGAGTGATGGGCAGCCTGACCCAGAGATACCCTTTTCTCTTACAGTGGCACCCATAAAGAGTTATTCATTTGCTCCCGACCTCATGCCTGCCCTGAAACAGCCATCTACAGAGGATTATTCAACGGACACCCATGCTAGCCCACCTGTCCTGAGTCGTCAGGGATCTTTGGCATCCCCTTGCAGCCGTACATCTTCACTCGAAGAAGAGGAGGACACACTAAAAATCATCCAAAAATCTGACAGTACTGTCAGTATTCAATCTCAAGATGGTGGTGTTGGCATCACAGGAAGTAGTTATTGTCATAGTGACTTGGCTAAGCTTTATGGACTATCGGAGGGAGTGAAGAGTGACTGTGAGGAGGAGGAGGAAGAGGCAGAACAAGAGGACGATACACCTTCCTGTTCACCACCACCTACGAGGCCACACCTGCATCAGACAGGTGTGAACAGTATGTTTAAAAACTTGGCCTCTGTGCTGGAGAGCCAGAAGTATGCCTACCGTGGAGGACCATTTGGTCGACCACCACCTTCAGCTCTGGTAGGAGTGAAGTATTCTTCATCACTTTCATTGGGTCCAGATATCTGCAGACAACAAAGCACTTCTCCCACATCAGGCTCAACCAATCATCCAGGCTTTAGTCATCAAGCCCAACCCTCAATGAATTCTACCTTTGAACAAACCCATCATCTCTCACCATCAGGATCAACACCAGAAAGAAAAGATGTTATAGTCTTTGAGGAGGATGAAGTGAGAAAGGGGCTGATGGATGAAGAAGATCCTAGTATTGTAAAGGACTCCACAGAGGTAGAGAGGAAGCCCAAGCTCACCACAATCTCAGAATCATCGCTTGCAGAGCTGGGCCGTAGTTGTGAGGTGATGCTAAACCGACACAATCTCCCCTCAATGATATCGTCATCAGACCACAATAAGAAACAGAGACTTCATGTACCTGAAAAAGACAAGAAGAGAGAGCGCAACTATAACCAGGAGAAGAAACACAAACGCAGCAGCAGTAGCAAAAAACGTGAGGAAAGGAAAGAGAAAAAGAAAAGACACAGAGAAAAACAAGAAAATATGTCCGTGTCTTCATCATCAAGCCGAAGGCACAAGGAAGGCAAACCACATAAAGAGAAAAGAGGCCATGTAGACAGTCAGAAAAAGGAGCTCTGGGAGAAAGAAAGAGAAACAAAGAAAAAGAAAGAGGAAGGAGGTGAAAAAGAGGAATGGGTATGCCGGAACAAGGAGAAGAGTTTTAAATCAGTAAGTTCTTCATTGGATCATACATCGTCTTCACCTGCACTGGGTTCTGCAGACTTCCAGAAGTTAAAAGCTCTGACAGCTGGCCCACCCAAAGAGCTGAAGATTCGTCTGATTAAAGTGGAAAGTGGAGATAGAGAAACCTTCATTGCCTCTGAAGTTGAGGAAAAGAGAATTCCACTTGGGGAGATTACCATCAAAAACACAGCCAGTGAAATCATCAGATCGTGCAAGTGAGTGATGGGCACAGATGATAAATATAAGCATTCTTAGTAACCTGCTTGTAGCTTGTTAACTTGCTATGAGAGTTAGAAATCGTGACCCTAAGGATCCAATCAGTTATCAATGCCCAGTACATGGCATGTGTACATATAACGGAAAACTACTGCTATGCTGAGGATTACTTTCTCTTGCTACAGGCAAAATTAATATTAAACCAAGACTTGTATTGGTTTCAGGGGTGCCCGCATTAAGGGGAAATTCAAGGAATCCTATTTACTTCCAACTTTCTCTGTGAAACCGGTTATGACCATGGAGCACTTGATCCCACGGGAAAAGCTCAACCCTCCTACACCAAGTATCTATGTAAGTGCATCACAAACACAAGGCTTCTTGTTTTGGTACAGTTGTGACAAACTATATGATTGAATGCTCCAAATAAAGTGTGAGAGATACACTTTCAATAATGCAAAATAGTATTTAATCATGATATTTTGCCATTTTCCATCATAGCTGGAGAGCAAGAGGGATGCTTTCTCTCCTGTGCTGCTTCAGTTCTGTACAGACCCCAAAAACCCAATTACTGTCATCAGAGGCCTCGCAGGCTCTCTCAGATTGAGTGAGTACCACACACAGTGCGGCATCAGTATTTCCCTTCCTGGAAAGGGGCTCAATATTAAAACAACAAAAATATTCAATAATTTTATGCACTGGAATTGTCTCCCCTTTGATTTTTCTCTGGATATAGATTTGGGTCTCTTCTCCACAAAATCGCTGGTGGAGGCAAATGGAGAACATGCAGTGGAGGTGAGAACTCAGGTGCAGCAACCAGCTGATGAGAACTGGGATCCCAGCGGCACTGGGCAAATCTGGCCATGCGAGAGCAGCCGATCACACACCACCATAGCCAAATATGCCCAGTACCAGGCCTCCAGCTTCCAGGAAAGCCTACAGGTGAGACCAATTTTTTTTTTTAATGTTTTGGAGTAACGTTAGTCATTTTCTATTAATCATAACACCATCATATTTTCACGTATTTGTTCAGTTGAAATCACTCAGTTTTGTTTGTCTGCTCCTACAGGAAGAGAAAGGCAGTGATGATGAGGATTATGATGATGAGGATGAGAAGAAACCTGTCATTAACTCAGACAGTATAGGCAGCAACTCCTCAAGCTCAGGCTTCAGGTATAATTAAAACTAATTAAAACAGATTCAGTAAAACGTGTTTTTCATCAGGCAGTATTGAGATCTCATGGAGTACAGACTCTGTTTTATACTTTTATGTAATAACTCTCTTCCATGCATTCCCCTCCCGCCCCCGGTGGTTTTATCTCAGCTCAGAGCAGAAACCTGTGGGGAAAATCATCAAATTTGGTACCAACATTGACCTCTCTGATCCCAAAAGGTAAGAAAATTACTTGTTTATCCTATCTTGTGTTTGTCGTACTAAAATTGTTTTGCGACTATGGAAGATTTGGTTCTAGATACCTCAATTAGTCAGTCTAGTAATTTACACTCGAATTCATTCAGAGCTATTTGTCACATTTTTGAACCAAAGGATGATGGATATGTAAAACTATTTCATGTAATAAAATAACATATATTTACCTTTGGCGCTTATGTACAATAGTTTGTGTTTCTGCTATTAAACACACACGTTTTGTTTGCCTTCAGGTGGAAGCCCCAGCTACAGGAGCTGCAGAAGTTGCCGGCATTCATGCGCGTGTCCTCCAGTGGCAATATGCTCAGTCATGTGGGTCACACCATCCTAGGCATGAATTCTGTACAGCTTTACATGAAGGTCCCTGGCAGTCGGACACCAGGTAGGTGTTTTACATGTGTTTTAATGACCAATACATCAAGTTTAATATGTACACACTGCTTTATCTACATTCACTGATGATTTTATCAGGTACATCTAGGTCGTATTTTCTGAGTGGCAGTTATGGGACACAGTTGAGCACATGTTCCCAACCCTCCTGCTCGAGTCTTGTCTGTTCTGCATATTTAATGTTTTCCCTGCTCCCAATACACATCATTCAACTATTCAGCTAATCATCTTTTCCTGAGTTAGAGCAGCGAAAACGAGTGTAGCACGGGGTACTTTGGACCAGGGTTGGGAACATGTGCAGTAGAGGGTAAATAATTGTGCCTAGTAGCACAAGGGCTACAATCAGTTAATGTCTTTATAAAAAAAAAGTGTACATAATAAATTGCCAACCCAGTATACAATAAATGTTAACTAGAAAAAAGAAATGTGTATTGCTTTGCTTGTGATTTTTAATATGTATGTAACTGTTCATAGGTCACCAGGAAAACAACAATTTCTGCTCTGTGAACATTAACATTGGCCCTGGAGACTGTGAGTGGTTTGCTGTCCATGAAAACTACTGGGAATCCATCAGCAACATCTGTGAGAAGTAAGACATCATGTTATTTGATTAAATCACTGACTCTGCATTATCACCATGGCTCGCTTGAAGAGCTGGACCAAATATTTGAAGATGAATATGATCCTCGCATTTTAGGTTAACGCTGCCTAATGGAACTCTCTGCTTGCGATGGAGATGCTCTCCTTTTGAATAAAATCAGATTAAGTAATAGGAAAATTAGGTTATAAGCAGTTTAAGCCATTTTATATGACTGAGTTCGTACACGTTTGGGCTCTGGTTTTGGGTTTGTCCATTCAAAATATTATGATTAATTGCATCCCCCCCCCCCAATTATCATTTTCAGGCATGGAGTGGATTATTTGACTGGCTCTTGGTGGCCAGTGTTGGAGGATCTCTACAACTCCAATATTCCAGTGTACCGCTTCATCCAGAGGCCTGGAGACTTGGTATGGATCAATGCAGGCACGGTGCACTGGGTCCAGGCTGTGGGTTGGTGCAATAACATTGCATGGAACGTTGGTCCACTGAATGGTAAGTGGCCCCCTAGTGGCTAGGTTAGGTATTAAAAATAATAATAATAATAATAGTGAGCATCTAGGCAATCTATATTAATGGAGTCGAATAAAACACATGTAAAGACACAATTCAGTAACTCTTCAGTAGCCTTTCTTTTGCACTCCTGTGACTGACTGTGTACATGTTATTGTGCTTTAAGCGTACCAGTACCAATTGGCTCTAGAAAGGTTTGAATGGAATGAGGTGAAGAAGGTCAAATCCATTGTGCCCATGATTCACGTTTCCTGGAACGTGGCCCGCACAGTTAAAGTTACAGACCCCGACACTTACAAGATGATTAAGTGAGTATCTGCCATGCAAGAAACACCGTATTGGTTACTGGGTGTGTAGTTATGTTAAAGTGGCTCTATGTATATTTCAATAAGGTGTTTAAGTCAAATGTAAGGATATTAAATATTCCTAAATCATATATACTGTATTTTGATAACGTTCTTATCCATTCTCAGACACTGTCTCCTTCAGTCCCTGAAACACATTCAAATTCTGAGAGACCAGCTGGTAGCTTCAGGGAAGAAGATCTCTTATCAGAGCAGAGTAAAGGATGAACCAGCCTACTATTGCAATGAGTGTGACGTAAGTAATTCAGTGTACTCTTTTTCAGTGTCCTCATACTGTAATCTACTACTCGAAAAACATACATTTTACTTTGCAACTATAAGGGTCTATATCGGGAGTCATCAACTGGCAGTCTGCAGTCCACATATCGACCCAGTAAAGTATTTTATCGGACTGAAACAGGTTCTTGAAAAACTGCTGTAGCAGGGCTCGTGAAAGAACCTGTCGGGGGGGGGGGGGACTGACTGTAGTTCAGCAACTTGAGTTTTCTAAGCATGAACCGGCTCAGAGTCTGTAACAAATCCTCTGATGCAGCCAAATGCATGCATTTATGTAAATTATTTAGCTGAAGGCAGCTTTGTTTAAAGAACAAGGCCTCTTTGGAGAAGTGCTTTGTTGTCTGTAGATATCTAGGCCCAATAAAAGTACATTTTCAGCTTTTTTTTTTTTTTCCACTCAAAAAAATTGATTAAAAGAAAATGTACTGTATAAAGACAATTGGACAAAGAAATGTACAGTTATTCTTGTCACCTGTTCAGAATCACTGTAATAATTTTGGTTTAATCTTAAGCGTTTTGCGTGACATTCTGGATTCTGTTCTTTCCCACGAGTTCTCAACAATAAAATTGCCTACAGTGACAAGTTTTAACAGAACGCTGTTCTTTAGAATATTTCTTTATCTGACTTAAATTAAACAAGCTTAACCTATATCATGCATGTGTTCGCACTTCTTCTGTTACGGTTAGGAACAGTCCTGAACTATCAGAATATACAGCGTGCATTAAACAGGAGTTATTATGTGGATGTATGTGTATAAAGTCTGTTAAATCTTGCATTACAGTCCATGACCATTTGACATAACAAATGTGTGATCGTTGCCTTTCATCTGTTGTGGAATCTGTAATTGTGTTAACTATAATACAGTTTGATGTATATGGTGCGTTTCTGTTTAAAGGTGGAGGTTTTTGACTTGCTGTTTGTGACGAGTGAGAATGGCAGTAAGAAGTTGTACGTGGTGCACTGTGAGGACTGTGCCAAGCAACGCAGCCCCAATCTCTCCAACGTAGTGGTGCTGGAACAATACCGAATTGAAGACCTGATGAACACTTACGACACCTTTAGCTTGGTGAGAACACACATACATACACACTTCATTTACAGACTTTACAGTATGAGCAAACAATTTGAGATGCTGAAATTATACTGTAATTTAGTCCCATTTATTAATTTTATTTATTTCTTGTTTTGTTTAGGTCTCCAGCTCTCGGTGAAATCAGCTCTGCCATCCAGCCCAGCCATAACCAAAAGTCTTGCTTACCAGGACAATTAGTTTTTGTTCTAGTAAAATCTTTAGTGGTTTTTTTTTTTTTTTTCCAAGCATTTGTAATTTTTAAAGTACTACTACTGCTAATATTTGTTGAACAGCCAATCATAAACCAGTTTACATCATGTTGTTTACAAAACCAATAAGACAGCAGTCCAACATACCAACCTCTGACTGGTTATAAGGGACTTTACACCAGAAACCAGTCTGTGCTGTCACATGTCATTTAATGACAAAAAAATGGCATCTCAAATTTTGTCCTTTGTTTGCATTGGTATTACTTTTGGTTTCTCTTTTTGTGTTGAATACTGAAATGTGTAAATATTGTTTTCATGGGTGCTTTTTTTTTTTTCTCCCCTTTCTTTCCTATTAATTTATTTTAAAATCTAGAACAGCCTAGATGTATACCACATTGGCCTTGTGACTTGTATTTAGTGAAGATATAAATGAATAATACTAATAATAGATATATGAACATTTTTCTAAAGCATTAAGAATACAAAAAATAACTTTGTTTGGAATGGTTCAAAACATACGGGTTTAAAAAAAAAAAAAAACTTTTTCAATTTTAGATACTGTCTGAGAAGCTTGTGTGGTTAATATTTTATTTCCTTAAAATAAAATCCATTGTTACGAGAGCATTTTAAGATTCATCAGGTCTTTTTCCATTATACATATATATATATATTTTTTTTGCGAGATTACAATTCGTCATCAATTTTAGTGAATTGTTTTTTTTTTTTTTCTTTTTCTTTCGCTTAATATAGATTTATTCACATGATGATTTTTTTTTTACAATTGTACATTTTATTTAACTTCTTTCTTCTATTTATTGACTATATTATGTTCTCCTTGTTTTGATTATTTTTAGTAAGTTTTGGAAGGAGAGTTTCAGGGTTGCTTAGTTAATAAAAGGAGTAATATTTTCTGGCCTTTAAACTGTCCTCATGGGTGTCTGATGTGCAGCTCCATGAGGAGGGTGCGAGGGGCAGCGACTCCTCTCTCCTGTAGTGGAGAAGGCAGAGCAGTTGTGGTTTGTCAAACTGAAAGCTGTCTTTTGTATAGGGAAGCAAAGGGCCACTTTTTCTACCAACATTAGCAGCAAAATTGGATGTAAATGCAAATAAATTCAGAGCTGTTCCTAAGTATCTACATATTTCATGGTGCTCGAGTTTGTTTGAAATGTTTTATATGAGAGAGAACAGTCTCTGTCAACCATGCGACAGAATCTCTGGTTATATTAAATTTGACTACAGTTGGTTATCATAAACCAAATATTGAGGGGTTTTTAAGCATTTTTGTTTGAAAAATCACAATGTAAATACTGTGGCATTTTACTGGAATGGGGTTGTGTGAATCGAATTAATTCATTCAACTGAAACTGTAATTTCTTTTTAATTTTGTCTTAAGCTTGAATCAATTATTTCATGTATAATGAAACTGTTGGTTACGATTATGAAACGGAAGGTGCTGTCTTTTGAACTACTCTTTCTTTCAGTTTTGTTTCTAAAGAAAAGAATCTATTTTTCCTGTTGCAATATATCTTCTGTTTGTGGTCATTTATTTAAATTTCTGCACTGTTTGAGAGTTCACACAGAAAGCAAACTGAGCCAGACACTTCTTAAACACTTCATGAATTTGTGTGACATTACTATGATTTATTAATATTAAATGCTTTTGATAAACTTGGAGTGTAATTCATCTATTAATTAAAGGACACTGTCTTTCCTATTGCTTGTATTTTACTTTAGAAGAAAAGATCAAAATTCCAAACCTGCGCTGATCCAAAAGTTTTCAGATTCGAGCTTAGATTGCCTCTCGTTAGTAACTCGGATAATGTGAGCAGAGTCAATTTTATTTTTGACAGCTGTCACTACCTCAACTCGACCCTGACACTTTAGGCACTTTGAGAAAAATGCAGTTTGGTTTTGCATGTGGTGTAGTGAACAATTAAACAGCTGGGTGATTGATAGCTGAAGCATGTCTCACAACCCCATGAAAAAGATGCCGCACAGAATATATGCAATTACCTGGCACTGTTTTGTTCAATGATAAATTATACTGTCAGGTGTTGAGGTAAAGTGGTGCAGGTTTCATGTCACCTCACCTCTGGCAAACGCACAGAAGCACCTGAAACATAAAGTTCTATGCTAAATAAGTTACTGTAGCTTTTTTTATAACATGAGGAATGTGCATGCTAAATAAAACAAAAGACACCACACGACACTATTAATGCTATTTAATGCACTAAATGTTGATACTAGAATTATTGGCACATTTGATGAAAATAAATATTGCACCCAGTTTGACATTCATCTCCACATACACGTTCCAATTTCATTATTGCTTCATCATCAAACTTGTGTTTGGTGTGTAAACTTGAGTGTAATATTTTAACAAACTGTATTTGGTTGGGGATCCATAAGGCATACAGTTCTTTATCCACAGCAGTCTGGTGTTTATTTTGTAAATGAAATGACAAAAGCTACATAGAGTACTGTACTTTAGAATTTGGACCAAGTGGTGCAGGACAGCAGTTCTAAACCTAAATGCAATAGAACTTCACAATTGTCTCTGTTCAGTATTTTTCTTAGATTTGGATTAAAAACTGTGGGATTGATCTGCTGCACTGTTGCTCCAGACTCCTAGATTAAACATTTCCTCGATGAGCTAATCCATGTAAAAGTTTAGTGTGGTTTAGTAAGGACAGATAAACACTATGACTTCACTACACTGCTTCGAGGAAACTCCAAACACTAAGTTTAAATGGACAAACTATAAAAGGACCCAAAAGTGTGATATTTAAGATTAGTTATTAAAGACAGCGATGCATCTAATAATCCATCCATCCATTATCTGTAGCCGCTTATCCTGTCCTACAGGGTCGGAGGCCAGCTGGAGCCAATCCCAGCTGACTATGAGTGAGCGGCGGGGTACACCCTGGATAAGTCGCCAGGTCATCGCAGGGCTGACACAGAGACAAACCACCATTCACACCTACGGTCAATTTAGACCCACCAATTAGCCTAACCTGCGTGTCTTTGGACTGTGAGGGAAACCAGAGGAAACCCACGCGGACAAGGGGAGAACATGCAAACTACAGACAGGAAGGACCTCGTCGGCTGCTGGGCTCAAACCCAGGACCTTCTTGCTGTGAGGCGACAGTGCTAACCACTACACCACCGTGCCACCCTGCATCTAATAACCTTTGCTTTTATCCCCCCTAATATACAGATTGGGAGCTTTTTCTCATTTTAGATCTTGTGGACTCTATTACTGTTCTGGTAGCTGTCTTCAGCTGAACTCCTGGTCAAGGACAAGAAGTCATAGCAGAGTCACCATGGGCAGGTAGACAGCATGACCCCAAACTATATTGCTGCAAAAATATCTCATCTCATTATCTCTAGCCGCTTTATCCTGTTCTACAGGGTCGCAGGCAAGCTGGAACCTATCCCAGCT
>JAODOF010000001.1:40829356-40839796 GCA_027576175.1 Sciades proops | reverse complement strand
CCGGAGCACCCGGAGGAAACCCACGCGGACACAGGGAGAACATGCAAACTCCGCACAGAAAGGCCCTCGCCGGCCACAGGGCTTGAGCTTGGACCTTCTTGCTGTGAGGCAACAGCACTAACCACTACACCACCGTGCCGCCCCATATATATTCTTTTTTTTTAATATAAATATTTTTTATCTGATTTTACAAGTAAGGTGAGAGAGAAACGGCATTTCAATTCTCCTATATATCCTGGATATATAGTGAATTGACAATAAAAATCTTTGAATCTTGAATCTTGAAAAATCACATTCTGCATACATTATAAACACATGGCTGTGGAAGGAGAGGGTGTCTGTCCCCTTTGTCCCCAATAGAGAAGGTGTGGTGAATTTTGAAATGAAAAACATGACAATGACGACCCTGTACTGTTGAACACCTTCAGACCTGTTTGCAGGAAGAATGGCACAAAATAACACCTGAAACACTCCAGCACTTGGTGTCTTCAGTCCTAAAACATATTTTTAGTGTTGTGAGAAAGAATGGAAATATTATAAAGTGGTAAATGCTTTCCTGTCCCAAATTTTTTGAAATGTGTTGCAAGAATCAAAATTGAAATCAGTGTTTATTTTGAAAAAAAAAAAAACCCCAATAAAATTCATGAGGTAAAACATCAAACCATGCGCTGTTGTATTGTTCTGACTGCAATTCAGGTCAAATTATTATTATTATTATTATTATTATTATTATTATTATTATTATTTTATTTTATTTTATTTTATTTTATTTTTTACAAATAATTGTTTTCAGTTTTAATTTCAATTTCAACATACCATCCTACCTTTATCTGATTTGGGATTGTATATTTTTGTCTTAAGTACTGCAGATATATAGTGCAATTAAAAGGCAGAAAAAAATATTGCAATGTAATGAAGGAAAGCTGGGTGGAGATGAATGAATGATTCTTTATATCAGGGCTTCTCTTTGAACCATGGGCATAATACAGAAGTGGGAGTACATATCTGTACTCCAAACTAGCAGTTATGAGTCAAAACCAAAAGCCATCATTAAACACAAAGATTATGAATTTCATAACAAAGAATGAGTCAAGGACCCAAGGAAATATGCTTTAGAAGTGCAGAACAAACACTGAAGGAACTGAGAAAAATGAAGTAAACAGCAGTCTGTAATGAACAGCTTGACCTTTCCATGCAAGTCTTTTTAACCCTTCAAGACCTAACATGTCACTACTGTCTCTACATACTTTTTTCAATGTACAAATATCACATCAAAATGTTTTTTTAGGTCTTAAAATCAACAGTTCACATGGAGGTAGTGAAATAGGCATAAATCACAAGAGAGTTCCAGTAAAATATTTTAGTTAATATATAGTTTTGGGGTAACTGGTCCTGTTATTAGAGTTTTGGTTTGAGCCTATTGATTAGTTTCACAGTAATGTGCAAAACAATACTTTTTTCCTCTTCTTTGCACACTATTTACATCTATTTACATTTAATATTTTATGTGAGGGTGTGAATAACACAGAATATTAACAAATTGCAACAAAAATGATGAGATATGCACTGGTCATAGTGGTTTCAACATATGATAGCATGACAGATTTAGCATGGCAATTTCATGTATCTCAGTGGGCTTCTGGTATTTTCCTCTCAGAAATAAAGGAACCAATCTGTGCTGAGTTTACCAAAAGCATCATGGCACAAAGCTCATCGTTAAATGGTAGCACGAGCCCCTCAGTGAACACTCTCTCCTAGTTAAGGTATACTTAGCGTTAAGAAGATTTTGGGAAACTCGGCACTGTACTTGTCCTTGTCGCTGGGGGTCTTTCTTTCTTTCTTTCTTTCTTTCTTCTTTGTCTTTATATTGTCTTTTATATTGTATATTGCTCTTTCTTTCTGTCTTTATATATGTCTATATTTTAGAATATAAAGTAGTTTTTAAAATAGGTTGTATTCAGGCAGGGTGGCATGGTGGTGTAGTGGTTAGCACTGTTGCCTCACAGCAAGCAGTTCCTGGGTTTGAGCCTAGTGGCCGGCGAGGGCCTTTCTGTGTGGAGTTTGCATGTTCTCCCTGTGTCTGCGTGGGTTTCCTCCAGGTGCTCTGGTATCCCCCACAGTCCAAAGACATGCAGGTTAAGTTAATTGGTGGCTCTAAATTGACTGTAGGTGTGAGAGTGAATGGTTGTTTGCCTATGTGTCAGCCTTGCGATAACCTGGCAACTTGTCCAGGGTGTACCCCACCTCTCACCCATAGTCAGCTGAGATAGGCTTCAGCTTGCCTGCGACCCTGTAGAACAGGATAAGCGGCTACAGATGATGGATGGATGTTCTTTGACTGCAAGGTAAAATGGCACGTTGATATTTTTATTAGGTTTGTTTTTCTCAACCGAGTTTCCTGAAACCTGTTGTTGGTTTCAGATATGCATTCTTTACTCTATATGCTTTTTCTATTTATTTCACTGAAGCTATGAAATGTTTTGTTTTGTACATTCCATTCATTCATTCATTCATTCATTTCTTGCACTGTTCCCAGTGAGGCTTCCATGCTGGCAACAAGTTGAGAAGGTCAGTCCAGATTTCATTTTCCTCAGCCACAGATTTCAGCTTCTCCTGAATGATCCCTAAATGTTTCCAAGACCGCTGTGAGAAATAATCTCTTCAGTGGATGCCTCAGGGTCTCTGTCCAGTCAGATATATTGGACACAAGCTCTATTGTGAACTGATCAGCCTTGAGAACACTGGCTCCTCGGTATGAATGGCTGCGGTCTTGTCAGGAATCTTGTCACCCTACTCCTGACAGTAGGGTGAATTATTTTATTCTTTTTTGTTTTGTTTTAACACTCAGGAGCCCCAACACATCAACTCTTTTCTTGGAAAGATCCATAGACCATGGATGTTAAGATTTTCATCCAAGGCACGATCAAGTTTGTGTAAGAGATCAGAAAGTATAAGGTAGTGAGTACCCCCAGTGGTAATTTGGTTCATCTGCAGGGTGTCTTGGCTACTTCTTCTTCTTTATCCTACAGCTAGCAAGGGCTGTCAAGGTACCACTAATGACATTTAGCCCATCATTGGTGTGTCTACACTCTCAGAAAATAAAGTACTTCATTATACCTTTAGGGGTACAATGCCTTGTCACTGGGGCATTCCCCTCTGGGGTACTTATTTGTACCCTTTATGTACTGCTTGGCAACATATATGTACCTTTTTGGCCCTAAAAAGGTACACATGGTTACTTCGAGGTCCAATAATGAGCCATAGGGGGTACATTAGTGTAGACTGTATCTTGAGGGACAGAAATGGACTCCTACTGTACCCCTATTTCTGGCAGTGTTGGGCATTTAAACTTGGTGGAGCCCATCCCTCTCCAAGCTTGATTAATGGACAATTTATAGTAGCCAGTTAGCCTCACTGCATGTCTTTGGACCGTGGAGGAAACCGGAGCACCTAGAGGAAACCCACACAGACACAATGAGAAGATACAAACTCCACACAGAAAGCCCCTCATCGTCCATGAGGTTCAAACGTAGAACCGTCTTGCTGTGAGGCAACAGTGTTAACCACTGCACTACTGTGCCACCCTTGTCTGGGCTTACTGTCCAAAATAATGTGAAGAGCTTGACAATCCTCTGAGAACAGCCATTGTTTTCCCAAATTTAGAGGAACCCATTGTGGTTGTTTGGCACTTTCCAAGGATGCCCCCTAATCAGCACTTGGTAGAGCAGTATAAGCTACGTCCCATTGGCAGACCCAAGACCCTCTGGAGAGATTATAACTCTCAATTGGCTTGGGAACATCTGTGGATCCTCAAGGAGGAACTGTAACCTGTGGCTGGGGATATAAAAGTCTGGGCTTACCACTCAGCTTGTTACTATTTTCACCCCCCACCAGAGAATGTGGAAGGAAAATGAATGAATGTCAATGAGCTGGTCATTATTTCTTTGGTATTTGACATGTTTTGCTAGGCTATGTGTAATTATAGTAAACTTGGCAGGGCATATGATGGAGTAGGGAGATTAGAGCAGCAGATGGCCATGTGCATTCACTCAACAAGATTTATACTATTAAATAAACAAAGGGTGGTGCTTAAATTGTATTGGGCATTTTTTCATGCTTACATTTAAAATATATATACCGAGTAACATATTACTAGCTTGCTATCCAGATTTTTTCACCAACACTATGCATCCAAGCTGTAACCTGATTGGTCAGGTGCTAAACATCTGCTTGACTTCACGCAGTGAAAAGTTTTTTTTTTTTTTCCATTTTTGTCCACTTTTCAAAAAAAGTGCTGGATGTGCTATTTAAAACATGCAGTCACCTCTTATTGTGTTGGATATTAAATATACCCTGGAGTTTAATGGGGAAAAAAAAAAAAAAAACTAATTTGGACCACAGCCTAAAACAGCCGAAAGACTTTCTCATGTCGGCATAGCAACAGCAGTCCAGAAGCCAACCGTATTTCCCATGAAAACAGTCATACAAAAGTGTGAGGGAGGGTGGAGGGTGTGGGTGTGATAGGTTTATGTGTCGATAAAGTTTATTCATGCATTATAAATGTGATCGTCTGGAGCTTCAATTTGTTTTCCGCAGTTTGACTTGCAAAATATTAAGGAGACACTCGTTTGTAATGCTATGAGCAAAGTCTATTACAGCTTGCTATTTTTATGTTCGACATATGAGCATAAAAATAGTGTTCTTTTTTTAACTTTCTGTTCAGGATCGATGTTCACAATGTGGAGTCATTTTGGTGTGTCATAATAGTTGTTCTTTTTGAGGTTTACTAAGCAGATGTTGCTATTTTGTTAAAGTATACACTCATGGGTTTGTCTCAAAATCCATAGGTGTAGATTTGAGTGAAGTATGAAGGAAAGTGAAATGTCTCTCTAATCACAATTACACAACATAGACTTCCATCCATCCATCCATCCATCCATCATCCGTATCCGCTTATCCTGTGCAGGGTCATGGGCAAGCTGGAGCCTATCCCAGCTGACTATGGGTGAGAGGCGGGGTACACCCTGGACAAGTCATCAAATCATTGCAGGGCTGACACATAGACACAGACAACCATTCACACCTGCGGTCAATTTAGAGCCACCAATTAGCCTAACCTGCATATCTTTTTGGACTGTGGGGGGAAACCAGAGCACCCGGAGGAAACCCACGCAAAGAACATGCAAACTCCACATAGAAAGGCCCTCATCAGGGGCTTCCCTGGCTCGAACCCAGAACCTTCTTGCTGTGAGGCGACACTCCTAACCACTACACCACCGTGCCCCCTAAGTGGAGATGTAGTTATAAATAAATAGATAGCAAGAAGTGTAGAATTAAAAAAGTTCTAGACGTGTGTGCCTGTGTGTAATCGCCCTCCTCACCTGCTTCTAACATGCACTAAGATATATTTAGGCACCACCTAAAAGTGGAGCTCCTGATGAGCGTATTTGCAAGGGCAAAAAATCAACCTGAATAGAATAATAGGAGCGCACGGCCGCAGACTGCAAAACGTGTGCAGCACCATTAGGACTAATTATCATGCACCTGTTCCTGATTAGAGTGCAGTCACAGCACATACATATAAAGACTCTCAATAACACACAGAATTTGCGAAGTATACGCTCTGTACCCTGTGTCTGACGTTTTGTATCGCTTTTCTGGTTTTGACCCTGTTTGTGGTTTTGGACTATGAGTATTGGATTACGTGTCTGTGCCTCACTCAACCACTGCCTGTTTTTCAACTCTGCCTTTGTCTCCACTTTGGACCTGTTTGCTAGCATGCTTTCAATAAAACTCTTCCTGCAATTACATCCGTCTATCACCCTGACATGACAAAAAGTGTCAACTGTCGAACAAACTAGTGGACTAATAAAACTGTTTTAACTAGATTTAGACGAAACTGCCGTGGACCTTTTCCGTAAAATGTGTTAGTAAATAATCCCATGCTATTTTTTTTAAAAAGCAAATTAAAAATAAGTGCTGGATAAAAACCCATCTATCTTATGGAAATAATGATACAAATTTCATTGTCCGGTGGTCAAGTGCTTTGCATTGCATTTATGATCAGGTTCCCTGTGGTGGTACCCGTTTGTACGTACAGACATTGGCCATGGTGATGTAGGACAATCGTAATGATGTTTGTACATACTTTGGTGCTTAATGCCACCAACCCTTTCACTGGTTTATTTGTTGTTGCCTTGGGGTTCTGGAATTATCATATAGTAAATTAAAGTTCAATAAATCTGTCTCTAATCAACTGTTTTAAAAGTACCTCCGATTTGAATAAGTAGATACGCTAAAACCTGTGTCACACTGTCTCGTAGCTTGCCACATAAGCGGCGTCTGGGTCAAACACCGCAAATTTTGTCCCAAATTAAAGTCCTGTGACGTACACGGTGTATGTGTGATGTATCTGGGGTTTGTATGGGGTTCAAAGGATGTAAAGTTATGGCGTACTGAGGTGTATGTGTGGCGTATGATGAGTTGCTGCGGCATAACCTTTTCTTTGCTTTTGTTGGCATGGCGATTTGTTCTTACATGTGACGGTGCTGCTGCGTACCTGCGGCGTTTCGGCAACGCTTTGTACACTGTTTAAAAAAAAAAAAAAGACATGTCTAGGGTATTTACATGAAACCCCAGGGTATTTAAATAATACATTAGTGTCTTCTAGAAAGGCATGGGTGCATATGGAGGATGCAAGAAAACACGCGTGTCTATTATAAAGACACCGGCGTCTATCAGTAGACACAAGACATGTCTTCTAAGTGTTACATTTAGGGGTATTTAAATAAGACATGTCTAAGCCCTTTTTATTTACACTGCACCCGCCACTCGCCAAACTTGAGTTGTGAAATCTAATGGCGAGTAAAGATTGCCCCAGACTTGCCTTTCTTGGCGAGTATATTCAAAACGATGGGCTCCTACCTAGTATTCAAGTAAACTCCAAGAAATATTCGACAAAAACTCCTTCCTCGCGTAGGACTCTCGGGCACACGCCGGACTGTGCGCGCCTTATTAAGACTGGCTGTATGATGAATTAAACAGCTTCACTGGACTCAAAGCTCAGAGAGCAGCCTGTCATGGTAAAGGTCGCTCGTTTGCTTTTACAAAATTTAAATAAGACATGTCTAAGCCCTTTTTATTTACAGTGCACGCCAGTTACGTCACATGTCAACTAAAGTGTTCGCACAGCATAATAGGTGTTCGAGCAACATTCCAGCTGCGTCACTCCTGCGTAGCTTTTGTTTTTATGGTGTACACATGACGTATGTGTGACGTATCAAAGCTGCTACATATGTACTATGGATTTTTAAGTGCGGACTTAAAAATACGCCGCACCTTGGCATACAAGGAGATTGTGTTACGCATCCTAGAGCATTACGTAGCTATGTAAGCAGGTGATGCTGTGACGTTCCTTTCTTACTGCGACGTATCCTGATACGCCGTACATACGCAAGGCTGAAATGCCAATGTGTGACACAGGCATAATTGGCTTATGAAAAGAATGGTAACATTAAATGTGGCATTGTGAAAAATTGAGTTCGAAAGTCTTTAGTCTAGACGTATACAAACTTTTGACCTGATGAACTGTAGCTTAGCAAAATGGTATGTTAAAATTCCATGACAGAAATGCAGCAAAACTAAAACACCAACATCACACAAGAAAACGAGCGGGTGCGGTTTAGTGCCTCAAAAATTGCTCAAATCAGATAATCAGTTGTATATGTGTGTACAGATCAGATAGAGGTATCAAAAGAACCCACACAGTGAAGACCTGCAGAATCAGGTCCAGGAAGGGAGGCGAGTGCTATTCATTAAACCAAAGTTAACAACATTTTCTTGGAACAGTATGAAATTCACCAACAACATAAAACAGTTATGATGGAGCAGATTTTTTGATGCGACACAGGATAAAATGGTAAAAACTCTAAATATATGGAAATCATTTTAAGCATCAAAATCAAAACAGAATTAAGGTGAAAGTGGATTCCACTATATGAAAATGTGCATGAAGGGTGCTTTATTTTATTTAAAAACTGCTCATAAGGGCCCAGTTTTCTAAAACCTTCCTAAAATTAAGATCATATTAACTAGGAATATCAGACGATCGCTGGCTGTGCTGTGAAAACTGTGCATGCAGACACTCATCTGAGTTTCCAAATTTGTCATTGCTTAACTCTTGAATATTTTCTATCGTGAATACTATCATTAAAAAGCTTATAATTTCTGCTTTCCACAGAAATGTATCTGGTTAAGATCTGTTCAGTACTTTGGGAGGAACGGCAGGTTGAAGTTGGTACAACAGAGTCCACTCTCTGCTCAATTGACGTCAGGAAACTCCCGGCGCTTTCTGAGTCATGACAAAGCAGTCAGGCTCTCTCTCTCTTCTGATTGGTTTCCGACTGGATGGCTCATGAATATCAATCAGATAACTTTTATAGGGATGTTCTCTCGCTCTCACTGTTTCTGATGAAGTATTCAGCAAAACTTTCCATCAGCTAGTTTTGATGGTATGATTCACAGGAGACTCTGAAGTGAGTTTTCATAGCTTTACCTACTTATTTTTTCAACTCAAACTGATTAATGTAAATAAGTAACTATTTTAGAATATAACTGGAGTTGTTTTGATGAAAAATATTGAGATCTTAGTAGTCGGAGTGATATTTTAAAAAAACGGAAGTGTTAATTTCAATTCAGTTAACTGGAATTGTTTACTGGATGCGGCTCAAGGTTCGCCTTGAAAGCTGTGAATATTAATCAAAATAATCATTTATATTCTTTCATAGAAACGCTAGTAGGCCTTACTTAGAAATACAAAGGCCTACAGAGCACAAAGTGGGGATTAGAAATAATCTATTATTACTTTATTTTGATAGAGCATGGTACATGTGAATGACATTCAGTGCTTATTTGTGCATATTTTATAATTAACACTGATTTCTCCTTCTTTGTTATGCGTAAAGAGTTAAGATCAGCTTTATGTTGCACAAATAAAGCCAGTTGGTGAAACTTCGAAGAAGAGAGTGTACCGATTTAACTTTTTTTTTTTTTAACCAAATTAGCATAATTAATACTAATAAAATACTAATTTGCATGATTAGTTTTTACTAATTTTTCAAACTTGGTATTCAGTATATAACCATCTATTTGCCTGCCAATCCTCATACAGAATATTACAGCAGTTTTCTCAAAATTAAGCCTTTTTTCAGTCTTTGATTTGTAATATCTCAAGAACAGATAAACATATTTTAATTCTGTATAAAGTATGTTGTTTAGCATTCAATTCTGAATTCAGTGAGAGCTGTTTCAAGCAATTGGGATTGAATTTGAATTTTCACCTGATATGCCTATATTAACTATAGGGAGAGTGTTCTATGAGATGCTCATTCTACCATTTAACAATGCTATTTTGCTCCTGTGCTTTGTCAACTCAGCCCTGATTCTTGCACTGGAACATAAAACAGAACTGCAGTTTGAATTGCTTTGAATTCTGAAATGTTATATAACATCCAGCAAACATCCCCGTCAGCCAGGGATCTCTTTAATGAAGAGGCTTCAAAACTACATTTTCATTTCAGCTACATTTGAACCTGAGCGTCTGTCTCATTTCTATATACAGATGTGATAGTGATGTGTATGAGAAACATCCTCTCCCTGGTGTTCACTAGGGCCAAAGCACATATGTGGGTTCTGTGGTGTCTCACAGTGGCCTCAGGAAATGGAGCTCAACAGGCCACAAGGTGCAGCAGACTCCCTTAGCCCCCGCTACAGGAAACAACCGTTCAGCTGTATAGAGACACTGTGGCTTCAAAGTCTAACCAGTGAGTCATTAAAATCCAACAAAGAAAAACAGAGTTATGGACCTGAGCCCAGGGGAACATTTAGCTCCAACACCAAAGCACTACGCTGCTTTTTGATATTATGGAAACAAACTGTATTATGATAAGGAGTTGAGAGTTGACACCAGAAGGGGCCTAAAGGTCTGCTAGACTTTGGGGGATTGTGTTGTGGGGAGATCTACCACTTCTGATGCAGCTCAGTGGACCATTTAAGAGTTAACGAGTAACACCTAGATGTTTCAGATAGGTTTTTGTTTAACTAAAGGCCTCCCAGTGCCCTCCCAATTTGAGATAATTACTCATACTGTATATCCCCCCGCATTACATGCCAGGGGGATAAAAAGCAACAAGATATGGAATAAAAGTATTAGATGGTACGAACGTATCTTTTTTAAATTTTTCAAGAATTATTATTATAGCTTTCTTCACAAATTGCGCCTGTCATTTTGCCGGTTTGTTTACAACCCCGATTCCAAAAAAGTTGGGACAAAGCACAAATTGTAAATAAAAACGGAATGCAATGCTGTGGAAGTTTCAAAATTCCATATTTTATTCAGAATAGAACATAGATGACATATCAAATGTTTAAACTGAGAAAATG
>JAODOF010000001.1:39688461-39701289 GCA_027576175.1 Sciades proops | reverse complement strand
GCATGTCTTTGGACTGTGAGGGAAACCGGAGCACCCGGAGGAAACCCACGCGGACACGGGGAGAACATGCAAACTCCACACAGAAAGCCTGTCGTCGGCTGCTGAGCTTGAACCCAGGACCTTCTTGCTGTGAGGTGACAGTGCCCACCACTACACCACCATCCATCCGTCCATCCATTATCTGTAGCCGTTTATCCTGTTCTACAGGGTTGCAGCCAAGCTGGAGCCTATCCCAGCTGACTATGTGTGAGAGGCGGGGTACACCCTGCACAAGTCGCCAGGTCATCGCACAAACAACCATTCAGACCTACGGTCAACTTAGAGCCACCAATTAATCTAACCAGCATGTCTTTGGACTGAAACCGGAGCACCCGTATGAAACCCATGCAAACTCCGAACAGAAAGGCCATGTGGGCTTGAACCCAGGACCTTCTTGCTGTGAGGCAACAGTGCTCACCACTACACCACCATCCATTATCTGTAGCCGCTTATCCTGTTCTACAGGGTCGCAGCCAAGCTGGGTGAGAGGTGGCGTACACGCTGGACAAGTCGCCAGGTCATCGTACAAACAACCATTTAGACCTACGGTCAACTTAGAGCCACCAATTAACCTAACCAGCATGTCTTTGGACTGGGAAACCCATGCAAACTCCGCACAGAAAGGCCATGTGGGCTTGAACCCAGGACCTTCTTGCTGTGAGGCGACAGCGCTCACCACTACACCACCATCCATTATCTGTAGCCGCTTATCCTGTTCTACAGGGTCGCAGCCAAGCTGTACACCCTGGACAAGTTGCGAGGTCATCGTACAAACAACCATTCAGACCTACGGCCACCAATTAACCTAACCTGCATGTCTTTGGACTGGGAAACCCATGCAAACTCCGCACAGAAAGGCCACGTGGGCTCGAACCCAGGACCTTCTTGCTGTGAGGCGACAGCGCTCACCACTACACCACCCTGCGACCAGACTCAGGAGCCTATCCGAGCTGACTACGGGCGAAAGACGGGGTACACCCTGGACAAGTCGCCAGGTCATCGCACAAACAACCATTCAGACCTGCATGTCTGTGGACTGTCGGGGAAACCAGAGGAAACCCACGCGGAAACCAATGCAAACAGGGTCCAAACTGCCACGTTAAGACCTCATTCAGCAGCTCCTCAGTCAGCTGTGATCACAAGTATGACTGCGGAGAGTTTTAACCCGGTTAGTTGTTGAAGTGATGGCTGGGATGAGGTGTGTGTGGACTCACTCTTGCAGTGCAGCTCGAGCAGCGCACGGTACCACTCATCCTGATCCGCCTCACTCTCTGCGGCCACGGCGAAGCTCTCGGCGCGCGTGTAGAGCACGATCATGTGCTTGTGCTTGGCGTCCGCGCGCTTGTTGATGTTGAAGCACGTCTCGAGCGCGAGGGCGCGTTTGGGCGCCGCTGCTTTGCTGCCGCGGAACTTCTTCTCGCTCTCGTAGTACTCCAGGCGCGCGGGACCGCGCTCCGAGGCCGCGCGCAACACGAAGTAGCGCCGGTGCATGGACTTCTGCTTGCGGAGGTAACCGCTCTTCCGCACGTCCTCGCAGCTCGGAGCCTCGCTCTCCATTGCGTTCTCTCTCTATCACTCAGTTCATTCATTCAAACGAGCTGCACGCGCCGGGTCCTGTCTGTCTGTCCCTTTGCGGAAAAAAAAAAAGTCAGACGCCGTGCGCGCGACGCACAGACACCCGCGCGTGCTTCCACAATGCGTCCTCGTGCTCCAGGAGGAAACGTCAACAGACCATCAGCGTGCAAATCTGTCCCGTTTAGCCAGGGCTGAGGGACTAAATCGCATTAGTGTCCAGCAGGACAGTCTGCATCGCCTTTGCTGCTGCCGCACGGCCTGTCACTCACCACCCGTCCCCTTGGTTAAAGAGCGTGTGTGTGTGGGCACCAAAGAGGAGGGGATTCGAGCTTCACAAGATGAGGCTGCCAACCAGAATCAGATTTCATTGGCAGCCTTTTAAGTAAACTTCAAGGTTTTTAAGGTTGCAATTAATAGTTTACACAAAACTGGTTTTCAGCCCAACGCACTGACCCAAAACGACAAGCAAGGTTGTTGTGATTGTTATATAGCTCAGAATTGATCTGCATAACAAAACTTGTGTTATTTCGAATAAGTTTTCCTTCAGGTATTTCCACTGCGACCTCTGCTGGAGATTAAAGTCCCTGCAGGCAAGTATGTCTATTTCGAGAGAACTGCAGTCAGGCAGGAGTAATATAATAATATAGGCCACATGGCACAAAGTTGAAAGTGATACTTTTATCTTTTTTTAATTTCCACTTTAAAGCTCTAAAGAAGGGCAGTTACATTCATAACGCAATGGTGATTGTTTTTTCTCCACAGATAAAAATATAAATGCAAATCTTAAAAATAGATATATTGCATGAAATCCTGAAGCAGCAAGATTCAAACTGAGGCTTGATTTCCATTATGTAACTTACATAATTAGATACACGTTGACACAAACAAATGAATAGGGTTGTTTTTTTTTTTATGCATTTGGATACTTCCTATTACAAAGACATTCTAAATGAATCAATGCAAAAATACTGGAAAAGAAAACAAAAAATGTACATGAAGCCTGACTTTAGGCTATTTGGTCCATAAACATGAATAATGCAACACTTTGTATGAAATTACCAAAACTGCAGTACATTCAGGCAGCTTCTTGCTTATGAAGCGCATGCAGGCTAATGACGTACGAACATGTATGGCGCACATACTTATACGAACACATGATTGAGTCTGTTTCTCCTATTAACATGCATTTGGAGAATTGACTGCCAAATGAGAGCTAAACAAAACTGCACACATCATATTAATAATATCATAATATTTGAAGCTCAAGTTGCCTGCTGCCCTCTTTCAGTGTTTGATTATGACTTAACTTGATACTTATGCGTCTTTGCTAAAATGCAAGTCGGTTGGGTGCAAGCTAAAGGCTAGCAATGTTTTATCAAGACTACAAGGCAGCAGGTTAAAGCAGCAGTGTGTGTGTGTGTGTGTTTCTGCTATTGCCACTTGCTATCTGGCACCATTAGATAACTTATTTGATTAAGCACGTATGATATGAACACACCCACGCACAAACAAACATAAAAAAAAAATTAACACAAAGACTTGGATTTGTAGTATGTGGTGCAAATGGTGCACACACAACACGGTCACACATATAAATACGAACACAAATTCAAACAAAAAAGAGATACACTCTTTAATACACACACATTAACTTAAACTCAGGAAAATGGGCAGTGTGTTTTCCTCCCTTATCTGATGGTGGGAGTTTCCTCAAGGCATGGAAATGGTATCAAGCACTCTGTCTCTCTTTCACACACACACACACCCCCACCCCACTCATCAGAAGGACGATGGGATCAGATGAAAGGGTTCAGCGACGTTCCTCTGGTGGGGTAAACCGTCCCCTGGGAGAACAAATGGAGAGAACAGTAGTGACCTAAAGACGTAAACTGTATGTTCTAACACACACATACACCACAGAAACACATCATACACTTTCGCTTGTTAACTAATTTAAATGTGTCTAATTAAAGTTATGGACCAGAAAGGAGCAGAATGGAGAACACATCCATATATTACTAGACGGTAGCAGATAGCAGAGGTCTACTCACAGTAAACGGGTTGACGGACATTGGCCGCTGGACTTTGGAGGTGGACTCCAGTGCAGGAAAAGATGTGAAACCTGCAGTTGGCCAATTAAACAATCACATCCAGTACTCAACACAACACAGGAGATTTATTTGCCATTAATAATGAGCTAATGAACTGAATTAATGATGAAGAGGGAAACTGTATATACTATATAAACTGTATATACTCAGAACAATTGCTTTGGGGGAAAAAAGGACACAACATATTAATGCAAAGCACTAATCATACAGTATGCTTTCTTTTTGCCCATGCACATGTCCACAACCTGGCTGAAGTATGTAGATCTGGGCTGAATACTGGTCTGGCTGATCTGCATATTTCTAGATGTATTAAATGAAGCATATATCCATGTCCAAGCTGTTCAGGTGTGAAAGCAGTTCTACTGTTATCAGCCAAATAATATAAAAAGTGAAACAATTAGTTTAAATGGTTAATATTTCTGTTTATAGGCGATTAAGATTAACACACTCACTGATTAAGTTTCACTAGTTCTTTCCATTTTACCTTTTATAGACTGCCTCTAAATTGGCACTTCAGAGACACCTACTGGTAGCTTTAGCTTCTTTAGACTTTGCTCTTTCCTTTGTTATGATCTTAATCTTAAATACCTCTGTCAGTATTAAATTACTATATTTTATAAGCATTTACACTTTAGAAGAAGTAGCTATTTTTATATTCCAGTTTCTGTTGCTCTTTTAAATGGAGAAACACACCCGTTGTAAAAACATTCATAAATGGGCATACTACTTTAAATACTGTAGAAGCACATATATTGTTGAAATACTTACAAGCAGACATTCTACAATTAGGCTACTGTAAAAAAAATATAACCCATACAATATATCATTGATATAGCCATCTGGAACATACATTACTGTATACTGACTAGAAGAAGACCAAATCAGCGATTTAGCTCATGATTGACAGTCTGGAGAAGAAATGTCTGAGCTCACCATTTGTCTCCTGATTATTAGCTGGCTCATGAGGAAAAGCATTCTGGGAGGTGGGAGCAGGAAAGGAGGATGAGTGAGGGAACGCAGCTGAAGGAGACACAAGCGTACTGCTGTCACCTGTTCAAAAGGAGAACGTATTACAACAAAGAATTTAAATAATGTACTGCATTTCACTCTACTGGTTCTTCAGGTCTTCTTACAGGCCCCTTTGTTAGTGTAAGTGATATTAGTATCAATGTACTCATAATTACAATGAGCTTACTTTGTAACAAAGATGTACACCATTATGGCATTCAAGGAATATTTCATCAAGACTCTTTTTTTATTAGCTTTAAGCATAATGTTATCTGGAACTGCCTCTTAAATTAGAATTAAAATTAGTTCTCTCTATTTTGATGGTTTCTTTTGTTCCACTGGTTTACATTACAATCCTAAATCAGAAAAAGTTGGGACGGTATGGAAAATGGAAATAAAAAAGAAAGCAGTGATTTCTAAATTTATTTTAATTTGTACTTTATTGGAGACAGTATGAACCAAATATATTTTATGTTTTGTCTGGTCAACTTCATTTCATTTGTTAATATACTGTGACGGTCTCTGCCAGATAGACCCTTCCCTTACCTCGCTCCCTTTTGTTTCCCTTCCCTTTGTCTCCCTCTTGTGTGTATGTTGTCTTTGTGCAACTCCCTGTAGTGCAGCCAGCTGACGCTCATTGTCCGTAGATTTAAACCCCAGCTTCACACCAACTCCTCACCAGTTTGTTGTTCCCAATCTCCTTGCTATCATGTTACTTGGCCACTAGTTTCCATGCTAGCTCTTTGTTTTCCTTGTGTGTTTTCTGTGCGCTTATTTTCCTGTGTTTCCCCTTCCAGAATTCCTGCCACATCAGCTGCGCGGTCAACCTGCCATTTGCAGGCAACATACTTCTCTGTTCCAGAGTCCTCTTCTTCCCTCCTGATGTGCCTCCAGCCATGTTCCACCCACTCCACCCCACCCCCAGCCCACTAGTTAAGCATCGTGCCTTCAACACAGTGACCAGGGTTTGACCCCCAGCCTCAGGTATCTACTCACCTCTCACTTATTTTCCTGGACCATAAATAAATAGTGCACCTTGAACTTGACATCTGTCTCCAGCATTTGTGTCCACTTCTGAACCAGACCCTTGACAGAATGAACTGGCCAGCATGGACACCGTGGAGACAACCAGCCTCCACAAAGCCCTCCAGGCCCTGACAAACCAAGGAGCCATGCTGGGTCATCATGAGTAGGCCCTTCAGCAGGTGACAGGGAGCCTTCAACATCTCACAGCCCTAGTGGCCTGAGTGGAGAGCTGTGTGATGCCACTTCCCCCTCAGTCAAACCCAACGCCTGTGGACCCACCCATACCTGAACCTGTTCAGCCCATCCAGGAGATGCTAGTCCCCACACCAGCCACCTACTCTGGGGAGTTGGGGAAATGCTGGGACTTCCTCCTCAAGTGCTCCTTAGCAGCAGCCCTGGACCTTCCAGACAGATAAGTTCAAAATCATTTTCTTAATGGGGCTTCTAAGGGGGCAAGCACTCGACTGGGAAAACCAAATCAATCTCTGCTCCTCATTCCAGGCATTCGTCATGGAGGTGAGCAAAGTGTTCGACCACCCTGTCCGAGGCACCCTGTCTGAGGCAAGGGGTATTTCTCTGCAGACTCAGCAAGGCTCTCAAGGATGAACTTGCTGCTAGGGATAAACCTGAGGGGCTGGCCACCTTGATCTCCCTAGCTATCCATCTGGACAACTGCCAAAGGGAACAGTGTTGGGAGAAACAGGGGTGACTAACCCAGACTCCACCATCAGTCTCACACCGTCAGTCACAACCCTGCTCGGTGTAATTGCTCCATCACCTTCGGCCTCACCCCCAGTTTTCGGTTCCACCTTTGAGCCCATGCAGCTCAGCCGAGCCCAACTTACACCCTAAGAAAGGTCTAGGCACATGCAGGAGGAGTTATGTCTTTACTGTAGGCAGTTGGGCCACTTGATCGCCCTCTGCAAGGTATGGTCAAATGGGGATGTTCAGCGGTAGCTGTGGGAACCCAGGCGAGCCCTAGCCCTCAGCTCCCCACTCCATGTCTATGTCTGCAACTTCCTGCCATGCTCCCGTTCAACCAGGTCTCTTGGGAGTGCCAGGCATTCATGAATTCTGGGGCAGAAGGAAACAAACATTCTCGATGAGCTTCCTGCTCAGCAGATTGACATTCCCAGAGAACACCCTCCATCTCTTCATCTGGTCAATGTCCTTGATGGCCGACTGTTATTTAAGGTCACTCACCAGATTCCATCCATTCACCTTCTTCTATCTGGGAACCACAGGGAATCGATGACCTTCCACCTCATCTCCTCCCACAGCACCTCCTTGCTCTTCAGACATCCCTGGCTCTCCTTACACAATCTATTGGTAGACTAGGTTTCCAGCAAGGTGATCAGCTGGAGCCCTCACTGCCACTGCCTCTCCTCTGCCAAGTCTCCCCCTGGGCTCTCATCTACTTCACCACTCTCCAAAGACCCAAATCTATGCATTGTCCCTGCAGTCTACCATGATCTGGGAGAGGTCTTCAGCAAGCCCTGTCCTTACCGCCACACCTTCCTTATGATTGTGCCATCAACCTCCTCTCTGGTTCTCCCCTACCATTCAGCTGCCTCTATAATCTGGAGAGGCATGCCATGAAAATGTATATCTGTGACTCCTTGGCTGCTGGCCTCATTCGCCCATCTTCATCCCCTGTCAGAGCTGGGTTATTTTTCATTGAAAAGAAGAATGGATCCCTGTGTCCCTGTATTGACTACCATGGTTTGAACAACATAATCATCAAGAAAAAGTACCCCCTACCGCTCATCAGCTCTGCCTTCAAGCCTCTGCAGGGTGCCACCACCTTCAATAAGCTTGACCTCCACAATGCATACCACTTAGTCCAGAGTTGGGAGGGCTACGAGTGGAAGACTGCATTTAATATTTCTCTGGGCCACTTCAAGTACAGGTCATGCTGTTTGGACTCATTAATGCCCCCACTGTCTTCCAGAGTCTAGTCAACTACGTCCTCTGGGATTTTATCAACTGGTGTGCATTCACTTACCTGGACAACATCCTCATCTTCTTCCACAGCCCCCAAGAGCATGAGATCCAGGTTCATCAGATTCTCCAGTGACTGCTTGAGAGCAAGTTGTGCATCAAGGCAGAGAAAAGTGAATTCCATGTGCCCTCTGTCTCATTCCTGGGGTACATCCTGGAAAGGGGCCAGGTCAAAGCTGACCCTGAAAAGATATGAGCCATGGCGGAGTGGCCCACACCCAGCTCCCGCAAGCAGCTGCAGCAGTTCCTGGGGTTTGTGAATTTTTACTTGTGCTCCATTCAGGATTACAGTTGGGTGACTGCACCCCTGACGCAGCTTGCCTCCACCATCAAACCCTTCCAGTGGACTCCCAAAGCACAGCAGGCCTTTGAGGAGTTAAAAAGGTGATTTACCTTGGCCCCAATTCTCCTCCAACATGATCAGGCGAGGCAATTTGTTGTAGATGTTGATGCTTCTGACTTAGAAGTAGGAACGGTCTTGTCACAGCACTTTGAATCAGACAACAAGTTACACCCTTGCACCTTTTTCTCCCATCAGCTCACCCCATGGAGAGTAATTATCATGGCCATAACCAAGAGCTTCTTGCAGTGAAACTCGCCTTGGAAGAATGGGCACATTGGCTGGAGGGGACCAAACAGCCTTTCATGGTCTGGACAGCCCATAAAAACCTAGAGTATATCAAGTTCGCTAAGCAGCTGAATTCCCTGGTGGGCCCTATCCTTTGGGTGATTTGAGTTCACCATCACCCTGGTTCAAAAAATACCAAACCTAATCCTGTCTTTCCTCCACTAAGAACCCCTTGTCCAATCTTGACACCATAGTCTCCCCCAACTAGGTAGTGGCACCACTCACCTGGGAAATCCAGAGCGTAATTGCTGAAGCCCAGCGCACCCATCCTGACACGGGCAATGGTCACCTGGGGCGACTCTTTGTCCCCAACTTGGCTCGCTCCAAGGTTCTTTAGTGGGTCCATACCTCCCATTTCACCTGCCACCCTAGCTCCAGCTGCACATTATCATTCCTCAAGAGATATTTCTGGTGTTCATCCATGGATGTTGACACCTGGGCCTATGTGGCCACCTGCTCAGTATGTGCCCACAGCAAGGCCTCCCATCAGCCTCCAGCCAGCCTACTGCACCCTCTCCCTGTGCCCAGTCACCCATGGTCTCACATCACACTGGATTTCATCACTGATTTCCCCACTTCTCAAGGGAATTCCACCATTGTTGACCATTTCTCCAAGGCTACCCACTGCTTTGCTCTACCCAAGCCTCCCTCTGCCAAGGAAACAGCTGAGCTCCTCTCACACATCATGTCTTCCACCTCCACAGCATCCCTGCTGACATTGTCTCTGACCAGGGTCCTCAATTTATATCTCAAGTTTGGAAGGCCTACTGCCAGCCTCTCCTCTGAGTTCTATACATAGACCAACAGGCAGACAGAGTGCACCAACCAAGATCTGGAGGCTGCCCTGCATTGTATCACCACCAACAACCCCTCTGCTTGAAGCAGCCACCTGCCCTGAATAGAGTATGCACACAACTCAATCACCAGCTCAGCCACTGGCATGTCACTCTTTGAGGTCTCCCTGGGGTACCAGCCACCTCTATTCCCCACCCACAAGGGTAAGACTGCTGTACCCTCAGTCCAGGCCCATCTATGCCAATACTGGAGGATTTGGAAGGACCCTCATGCAGCCCCCTTCCGCTCCTCTGACTGCAGCCGGCATCTGGCTGACCACTGCTGGGTCCCTGCCCTGAACTACCAGCCAGGTCAGAAGGTTTGGCTCTCCACCTGGGACATCCCTCCCAAAGCCCTTTGTCTCCCTCTTGTGTGTGCATTGTCCCTGTGCAGATTCCTGCAGCAGTAGGCAGAAGCACTTCTTTATTGCAGCCAGCTGACACTCATTCTCCTCTGCACATTTAAACCCCGGCTTCACACCAACTCCTCACCAGTTCATTGTTCCCAACCTCCTTGGTATCACATTACTTGGCCACTAGCTAACATGCTATCTGTTTGTTTTCCTCATGTGTGTTCTGTGTGCTTATTTTTCCTGTGTTTCCCCTTCCAGAATTCCTGCCGCATCAGCTGTGCCATCCACCTGCCATTTGCAAGCTATCCGCCGCTCCGTTCCCAAGTCCTCTTCTCCGCTCCTGGTCTGATTCTGGCCATGCCCCCCCCTGCTAGCATGCTGGTTAAGCATCATGCTTTCAACACAGTGACCAAGGTTTAATCCCTGACTCAGACGTCTATGCACCACTCACTTATTTTCCTGCACAGTAAATAAATACTGCACCTTCAACTTTGAAGTCTGTTTCCATCATTTGGGTCCACTTTTGAACCAGACCCTTGACATATACATCCATTCATATGTTTCAGGCCTGCAGAACATTCCAAAAAATTTTGGGATGGGGCAATTTAGGGCTATGAATGAGGTAAAATTATTAAATAATGATGTGATTTGAAACAAGTAATCTCAATGGGATGGCACAGTGGTTAGCACTGTTGTCTCACAACAAGAAGGTTCTGGGTTTGAACCCCATGACTGACAGGGGCCTTTCTGTGTGGAGTTTGCATGTTCTCCCTGTGTCTCCATGCTTTGTTTTTTTGGTACAAAACCAGTATCCAAGAATCAGTATTCTAAGTCTTTTTTGTAAGAAATGGATGATGTATGCTGTGGACCATCCAGACTGTTACCAGCAAAAAGTCCAAATGCCAAGGTTTGTCATGGTATGGGGTTGTATCAGTGCCCTTAGCAAAGGTAACAGTTCTGTGATGGCAATGTTAATATAGAAAAGTACACTGAGATTTTGGAGCAACATTTCCTGCCTTCAAGACGACACCTTTTCCAGGGATATTTCAACAAGACAATGCAAAACCACATTCTGCACACATTACAAAGGCATGGCTATGGAAGGAGAGGGTGCCTGTCCCCTCTGTCCCTAATAGAGAATGTGTGGTGAATTTTGAAACCAAAAATATGACAATGATGATCCCCCTATTGTTGAATACCTTAAGATCTATTTGCAGGAAGAATGGACAAAATAACATGTGAAATGCTTCATCACTTGATGTCTTCAGTTCCTAAAGATCATTTACATGTTGTGAGAAGGAATGGCATCATTACAAAGTGGTAAATACGTTACTGTCCCAACTTTGTGAAATGTGCTAAAAAAATCTAAGTTGAAATGTGTTTATTTTGAAAAAACAATCAAATTCCTGAGGTAAAACATCAAATAATGTGCTGCTGTAGTGTTTTGAGTGCAGTAGAGGTCAAAGATTATTTACAAATCATTGTTTTCAGTTTTAATTTCAACACATCATCCCAACTATTTCTGATTTGGGGTTGTATAAGCAAATCAGGCGGTAACTTGCTGATAGCATGGTCTTTCCTGCTTTAAGTTCAGTATGGAATCTGTTTTAATGTGAATCTACGAGTTGAAAACAAGAGTTACAATCCTAAATGTAGATGGTGATAGCAAGAAAAACAGCCCTGTTGTCAGGCAAAATGGCTGTCGGCAGTGAGTATTTCTTGACCACTGGCTTGGCAACTTGCCACAGCAACACTGTCACATATCATTTTTACATGTTTGTGCAGACCAGTGACTGCCTGCATACTGGGGCTGAATATAAATCAGGTTCCATAGCATACTAATCAATTTTTTTTATTTTCATTTCCTTACGACTTGGTCTAAACTGATTGGTAGTTGTAGTCATAGTGTGTTTCTAAGGGTCCAGATGAAAGGTGATGTCATTCAATGCATGACCACATGCATTTAAGAAGTTTATTTCATTGTAATAAGAACCTTCACTCTGCAATATATCAGAAAACCATTCCCAACCACTATTAACAAAGACAAGTGACATCACTATGTTTTTGTTAAGAATATTATTGGGAGTAAATTGTTTGATTTGACTAAAAAAAGGAACAAGAACTCTCTAAGGTTACCCAAATTAAGGCTAACAATTCAAGTTATGTTTTACATGTGCAATATTTTGTGCTTGGTGTTCCATTTAGCTGTTTATTTTAAAAAAATCATACAGTTTGATGCTCTTGTGTCATGGAAGGATACGAGGTTAAGCTTGAGCTAAAAAATATTTTTTGGATTTAAAACGATTACTACCACCCAATAATTTCTCTTAATCTTGGATTAAAGAATAGTCCTATGAAGCTCAACATGCATCCTCTGTGTGTGTGTGTGAGAGAGAGAGATTTGGTAACACATTTAATCTCCAATCTCAGTGGGATGAGGCTCACCTGTGGCTGTGCTGTTGAAGGGGTTACTGGGGGATAAAGCAGGCTGTGAACTGCTGGCTGAAGAACAGAAGGGGTTTGGGAAATCTGTGGAAGGGAAAAGGGGGACACATGAGTTAAGATGTGTTCAGTAACCAGTGTCGTCGAACTAATTAGACTTTTAAATTAGCTCTAATTGGATCTAATTACATAATCTGTTGACATAAAATAGAGCTAATATCCTAGGTGGAAAAATTATTACACTACTAAAACACTATTCAATTTTAAACACAAGTAAAACTGTCTCTACATAGTATAACTCTACATCACAAAACAATTTATAGAAATTATTTAAGCATCGAGGAGATTAATTATGTACGGTTTCTTTCGGCTGCTCCCATTAAGGGTCACCACAGTGGATCTTCAGGATCCGCATATTTGATTTGACTTAGGTTTTACACCAGATGCCCTTCCTGACGCAACCCTCCTCAGTCTATCCAAGCTTGGGACCAGCACTAAGTATGCATTGGCTTGGGTAATTCCAGTGGCTGGTATTTTTACCTAATCTGCATGTCTTTAGACTGTGGGAGGAAACCCATGCAGATATAAACCTCAATTCCAGTGAAACGTTGTCCCCTTCTTGCCTGGACTCTTACTATGGAGCCATGCAGTTGTTATATGTGCAGAATGCAGTTTGGCATTGTCTTGCTGAAATAAGTAAGGCCTTCCCTGAAAAAGGTGTCATTGTTCCCAAAGTTGTATGTATGTACAAACCAAATGAGGACGAAGTGTGTTCACCTTCATAAGTCAGGGACCGATTATTTAAAAAGAAG
>JAODOF010000001.1:37238721-37248899 GCA_027576175.1 Sciades proops | reverse complement strand
TTCTGTCAAGAAGCACTCGACTAAGTAAAGAGAAACGACATCCATCATTACTTTAAGACATGAAGTGTCTTTTTAATTAATAACAATAAAGTAAAACCATTGAATTAGAAGGCGTGTCCATACTTTTTGTCTGGTACAATAGATGCAGGTAGCCTCAAATTAAAGCTGACTTTAACCTCATTTTATTCAGTGTTTCATTTCAACATGCTGCAGTTGAGAGCCAAAACAACATCATCAGTCATTGTCCAATTAGTTGCAGACTGCATTGCATAATGCTAAGCCATGGTGGAGTTACCATGGTTACAGAGATTTATTTTATCAAATATGATTCACTCAATTTCCTCTTCTGCTAGAGCTTGCACTCTTTAACCCGGTCTGGAGCATCTAGCGTTCGTCGTCGAGAGTAAAATAATCATACGTTGCCGAACTGCCCATATTAAAAGAAGTAAACCTGAGCCTGTCCTTTTTTCAAAGGTTGTCGAGCAAAGCCGGTAAATGCGATGACGAGGTCCGTGCGAGCAAGCACTTGGATGTTTAAAGGATACAGCACCCTGGGCTGAATCTCTGCAGTAGAGATTGTTTTTGTTTAATTACTTTTAACTTTGTCGGTGATGACGTCAAGCTGGAGACGGAGAGAGAAGAGGAAAGGGGAGAATTTGTGTGCGTGTGTGTGGCTAATGATTTAGACAAATGCAATGCAGCAGGGAGAAGTAAAAATGCGGCCTGGAGAGGAGAAGAAGAACGAGCAGCGCTTTTGTATGTTTAAGTTGTAATGTGCGGAGGTTGCAGTGGATGATTGCTGGGGCTCAGCTACTTTTTCATCGGACAAAATGGCATCATGCTTTGAGAGAAGAAGCCACTGAAGGATAGTAATTTAGAATTACATTTACAAATCTTATAATGCACCCCTTCTACCGTTGCCATTTCTCTTTTTTTTTTCCACTTCCCATGCCCTGTCTCAGGCTTTTTGACAGTTATTGAGGTGCTCTTCCCTCCCCTGGTGCAACTGCAATAAGCTCTCTACATCAAATGTTGAGATAATGGACATCCCTCCAGTACAAACTCCTGTTTCCATAGGAACACTTTCTTCCTTTTTTTTTCCCTTTTTTCTTTTTTCCCCCCTCTCTTCAGTTTCAACACTGTTAATAACGGTTTCTTGCTTACTATTGTAGGAAGCTGACCTGTGCTGAACTTTGTGTGTTTCTCTCAATATTTTTAAAATTTAAATCCATTTCATAATTAAATGCTGGTTGTGGTGTTTTTTTTTTTTAAATGAACGTTTATTGATACAATCTCAGAAATGGATTGTTGCCTTCCGTGATTGCGTTGCGTTTTTGCTATATTTATTATGTCCGTTAAACACGCAAAGCATGCTAGATGAGTTTGGAAAGGCTCGACATTGAAGCCAAATTTAAAATGCAGACACTTCTCAGTCGCATTAGATTTTTCGACATCTCTGATGGCATGCGAGGTCTCCATATTATCGCTAATTACACAAGAGGGGCTGCTTAATCCATATTCATATAAAGTCTTTCTCTCGATGTTTAATTCATCTGTTTTTCTCATAAACAACGACAATGACGCCTCAAGTTCAGCTAAGCAAACACAGGCCAACAAACACAATTAATTACTCATGATTCATTTGCAATTAATGCCTTTTTATGCCTTTCATTTGCAATTAGAGCTGTGACGAGTGAGAAATAAGGTCTTGAAATGGATGGGATTAGTGTGATAATGAGTTACAGCTGAAGCCGAGTGCACGGGATAGGGCGCTGTGCGTTTTCCCCAAGTTTCATTGTTTTTGGTTTGAAAGACAAAAATGTTGACATTTAGTAATTGACATTTAAAAATATCACTTAAATGATAATATTAGGAATGTAGCGTTTTGGTTATGAGATGCATATGAAATCACCGTAACAAGCCAGACTGAAGCATTTTTAATTGCCTTTAAAAAAAAAAATTATTTATTTGCATCTAACTTCACTTTTAAGATATTCCATCCCAGAAAAGCAATCACAAAGGGAGAGAAACATGGCGTGCATTACAAACACAGACAGTACTGCTTTTAATTTGTGACATGAGGCCAACGTGCCACACTGAAAAACAAAATCATCATTGCATTGCTCAATCCATTCCTTTATCTCTTTAGTCAAAATGAAGCAGCGGTTTTTAAATAATTTATTTATTTTTTTCCCCCCTGTTATATTAATGGCATTTAGCAAATGCTCTTATCCAGAGAGATGTACAACATGCCCAGAGCAGCCTGGGGTTAGATACCTTGCTCGAGGGCACTTCGTCCATTCCTACTGGTCCAGGGAATTGAACTGGCGTCCTTTTGGTCCCAAAGCTGCTTCTCTAACCGTTAGGCCATGGCTTCCCCATGTCTATTTTTTTGGGGGACGGGGGGGGCTTAAAGACAATCCCCATCTTCATGCCAGAGGTGAATGTAATTCCATGTTGCGTTGCATTGCATTGCATTTTATTTTCATCAATGTGTCGTAGCCATGCCATACTGAAATGCAATCACTGTACAATCTCAGTTAAGCCATACTCGAGGGCATGGGCGTGATCAGAGAAGGTCTAAAGGACCCCAGAATGTCGTTTTTCCACCGGGTGGTGGTTCGATCTGTATTAAAAAAAAAAATGCCCTTTGTTGACTCATTGTATCTTTTTGTTCCTACTGGAATCGTCACGCTTTTCAGAAATGCTACTAAAACAATAGATTTGACTAGGAGCTGTAGGACCATCATAGAAAGAGGATTTCAGCCAGAAATGTTAGCTACTAACAAAAAGTATGCGGGCAGTAGGGCAATTGGCCTTTCCGATCATGCTAACTGGCTCTGACCTATCGTTAAGATCTGCATTTTGAGATAAGGACTGGGGTAATTAATTATATCTCCACTTCTGATCAGTATCTGTCTGACCTGAGTGCTTTAACTGCTGTGGCTCCCCCCGAGAGTCCGGCCAAAGATCCGTGCCTTTATGAGATCTGTGGTAACCTTTTGAACTTCAGTATTTCTGTGTGTGTACTGCTCACAGGTCAACATCGGTTCCTGGGCTCCGGTATCTCCCAAGTGAGGAGTCTGAAGGTGGACAGCAGCATTTGGACCAATGAACTGGTGGAGCTCTTTTTGGAAGTTGGAAATGAGAATGCCAACAAATTCTGGGCTGCCAATCTTCCGCCGGAGGACGAGATTCACAAGGGGGCGTTGCCAGAGCAGCATGCAATCTTTCACCGCAGGAAGTACAGAGAAAGGAAGTATAGGAAAGTTCTGGAAGGAATGAACAGCCAGGAGGAGCTCAACCAGGCTTTGTGTTCTGCAGTCCTCCAGTCTGATGTGTTGTTGACCATGGCGTTGGTGTTCAGTGGGGCAGATGTGATGTGTGCTACAGGAGATCCTGACTACTTCACTCCTTATCTGCTGGCTCAGAAAGGAGGCCAGAGGCTACAGATGGAGTTTCTGTATCACAACCAACTCTCAGAATTTGCAAAGCTGAAAATGGTAGGTGACATCAGATCTTCAGTAGAAATTTCCTCTTTCATGGATGGGTTTCTGTACTGTTCGGTCAGCATGCTGAAGAACACGCTGGATAAAAAAGGGAGAGAGGATATGGTTCAACGCTGGTGCACGTTAGAAGGTGGCTACCTGAGTTACTACGATGGTGAAAAGAGCGCCACGCTAATCGGAAGAGTGGACATCAGTGAGATGGTGAGCCTGGCCATCAACAACATGGAGACCATGACAGGAGCAGGGGCAGTATTCACCTTTGGCTTCCTGTCCAACTGTGAGGATGCTTTATTAGCCAAAGAGCTCTACCCTTACTGGATTTCTGCCCTCGATGAAGTGAGTGAGAAGGACAGGGTTGAGAAGTACTCCACGTATATTCAGAGTTTACCCAAGATCAACAGATCAACTCTGGCAGCGCTATTGCAGCATCTGTACAGGATTCAGAGCTGCTCTCACATAAACCTGATGAAAACCCACAGTCTGGCTTGTGTCTTCTCGCCCTAACGCTTCCAGACAGGAGGACATGCCCCTAAAGAGACCAGAGTTGTGGAAGATCTCATCAACAACTATGTCCAGCTCTTTTCAATCAACAAGGAGCAAGTCCGGCAAATGGAGAAAGAGAACCGCTGTATCACGAGGTGGAAGGACACTACATTCTCTCCAGCAGGTGACCTGATCTTTGAGGTTTACTTGGAAAAGAAAGAGCCCGGAAACTGCTGTTTAATCAAGGTCTCTCCCACTATGTGCGCTGATGAGCTGACTGACACCACTCTGGAGATGAAGGGTATCCAGGCAAACCAGCATGACATCTGGACCACATTTGAGGTCATTGAGTCTGGAGAACTGGGTATGAAACACGCATGCACCGGAGCTCTATTTCTTTCCTAATACCATATCACTTCCAACCCAGTAAAGTGAAGGAACATATATCAGCGCACTGCTGTATAGCAGCTGTAACTTGCATGTTACATGAGTACTCTTCCAGTTTTAGAGTCGTTTTCTCTTGGTTAAAAAACTATTAAGTGGCTCTGATAGGATTGGGGCCGTGGGGAGGGGGGGGAGAGAAGAGGAGGTTCAGACTTGCCAGTAGTATGCACCATGTTACCCCCTTTGCAAATTAGCACCGGATAATAGATCTATTTTGCAGTTGAGTGTGTTTTCTAATCAGACTCACGTTGAATGAGGATAATTGCAAATTTGCACTATGTAATTATGTGCACATGGAGGCAAAAAAAACAGCATTTTAATTTGTAATAGATTTTTTTTTTTTGTAATAATGGAATTTGTTGATGACAGTCAAGGAGATTCATTTTGTGGTAGATTGGAGTTAAATTGTGAAAGATGCCACCCACTAATATGAAAAACATGCAAAACGCATCAACAAACCAAAAACACAACGGCAAATCAGAAAATGCAAACAACAAATTTTGAAACACATCAGCATTAAATCAAAACTGAAAGGCTAAGTCCTTACTGAACATCATATGCTTGTTGCTAATTGGGCATGGCATATAACTCTCACAAGGAAATGAAATTATACTTTTTTTTTTTTTTTAGGTCATCTGGTCAGCCTGAGAGTTTGTTTTTTCCTGAATATTCAGACTTTCTTTCGGTGTTCAGACCTGCCAACCTTTTTCTGGAGGAGCTACATAGTTTAACACCGCTGCAAAGAGTTATGACTCAAAATACTCAAATATCGGGCTTCCCTGACCCGATTCCCCCCCCAAAAATTAAAAACTGCAGATCGCCCAATGGACATGTGAATCTGTGATGGTTGTCAGTTGCACAGGCATGTTTTGATATTAAATAACCTCTCTGTAGACGCTCTGTCCCATCCTAAAATCTCATATAATAAGTAAATCTAGTTTCCTCTCGATTTTCCTGCTTGAAAGATGCACTGATGTGGAATCGGGGTAAATGGAGAGCGTTTTGAGGTCATTCATCTGAAATCAAATCTACCGAAGTTTATTTGACTGAGATAACATTAGACATGTATTAGTGAACATTAGTTAACTAAAGTATATTTATTAGGGATGCCCCAAAAAATCTGAAGTTATGTACCAGCCTATGCCAGGAAAGCCCTATCAGAAGCCTCACATCCAAGTTAAGGGCCAGAACCTTCAGGCAGTGGAAAGCTTCACTTACCTGGGTAGCACACTCTCAAGAGCGGTGAACATTGATGTTGAGATCAGCAATAGGATTGCCAAAGCAAGTGCCGCTTTCGGTAGACTCCGCACGAATGTTTGGGATCGAAGAGGGCTTAAGGTCGCCACCAAACTAAAGGTCTCCCGTGCAGTGGTACTCGCTTCACTGCTATATGCTTGTGAGACCTGGACTGTCTACAGTAGACACGCCAAACAGTTAAACCACTTCCACACAAGCAATCTCCGCAGACTCCTTAACATCAAGTGGCAGGATAAAGTTCCAAACACTGAGATCCTGGAACAGGCCGGCATCCCCAGTGTCCATACTTTCCTTCAAAAAGCCCAAGTCAGGTAGGCTGGCCATGTCGTTAGAATGTCTGATAGACGGTTACCAAAACAGCTCATGTATGGACAACTGAGCCAACGTAGGCGCACAGTTGGAGGGCAGAAGAAGCGCTTCAAAGACTGCCTCAAAGTGTCCTTCAAGAACATGGACATCAACCTTAGCACCTGGGAGTCCCTGGCTCAGGACTACTCTACCTGACGAGGCAAACTTCATAGCGGAGCCCAAGTATCAGCGACCAGACACACTGAAGAGGCCAAGAGAAAATGCGCAGCATGCAAGGCTCGAGCCACATTCACTGAAAATCCAGCGCCCACCATCTTGTGTCCCACTTGTGGATGTAGTTTCATGCCCCGGATCGGACTAACCCGTCACCTCCGGGGACATAAAGACAATCCAACGCCTGCCAACTGAAGTCATGGTCATCTTTGACACCGAAGGACGAACAACAACGTTTATTAGGGATGCCACTGAAAATTTCAAAACCTAATGTTAACTGTAATGCTGATTAGAAAGTGGATAACAATAGTTCTTTCTCTCCTGCTTTGTTTAGTGTGTTCAAACGCCATGCGAGAAACTGGAGCATACATGTCCACGGTTTTATGGCAACCATCAGGTGCTTGAGGAAACATGCCACTCTGAGATATACAGTATAAACACTTTATTGCTGAACAGGAAGAAAGATCATAAACATTTTGCTATAAACCGTCCCCCTTTCCTGCATGTAAACCAAATGTCCCGTATTAATGTTAATACAAATATACATACTCGTATGAACACAGTGCCAGGTTGACAGGGTTTACGGTTATTTAGCACAAAAGTCTTTTTAGCACAAGATCCAAGAACACTTAATCTTTATCTGTGCGTAATCTAGTAGTGATGGAATGATCTGTAGTTATGTGACCCTCTGTTTTTATACTTCTCGGACGGATCACAGCTTTCTTTTAGAGACTCTTATTGGCTACTTAACTGAGTGCTCAATTTCAAGGGATTACAGAAGTGAAAATTTTCGTCATCTATCCCATTGTTATTACAACAACAATTTTAGATCGTTCGGCTTGGGGACGCCACTAAAAGCCAGTGTCGGTAAATGTCCTGAAAATTGTGTCAAAATGGGTAACAGCAGGAAGAAAGAAAATAATAAAGACGAAATGAGAACACTGATGGAGAAAAGGAAATGAACTTTTCCAAGATTTGCATGTACACGCCAGTAAGTTGAAAGAAATGGATTTTCGTTTGTGAAGGTGAAATTTATCATGAAGAAAGTCGCGTTACAAGTAATAGATGCGACAGGTAATTAAAACTGTTAACTTTGCCATGTGAAACTAATGTTTTGACGTCGCAGCAATGCATTTCTTGCACATGCGTTGACCATGGCTATAGATGCATTTCCACACTTAACATCCACAGCAACAGAAATTCCAGCTTTCAGTCCTTAAGCAATCATCATAAACCCTTCCTAGATCAAGATGAGGGTTTTTTTTTGTTTGTTTGTTTGTTTTTAATTATTATTGTGACCGTAAACCAGAGTTCTGCTAAGAGACTTTAGAACTTGTGCTAAAATACTTTGGATTTGTGCTACAAGACTTTTGTGCTAAATAACTGGATACTGTTGACAGCATATCTAAAATAGGATCATATGAATGCTTTATTTAAAAAAAAAAAAAAGCATGACTAAATGAAATTATTCATTTAGACTCTCATTTCCTCTTACGACAAGTATCCTGCAGCTCTGTTTTATCAGACTGACGTGCACTATAGCCAGTCACCAACGAGCATGTGATGTTCAATAAGGACCTACACTTTCCACTTACAGTTAATGGTGGTTGTGCTGTTCTTGGCCGTCTACACTATACGGCCATGGGTATGTGGACACCTGACCATCACACGTATATGTGCCTCTTGATCAAACTGTTACCACAAAGTTGGAAGCACACAATTGCATAGAATGTCTTTGTATGCTGTTGCAATACCATTTCCCTTCACTATAACTAAGGGGCTTAGCCCAAACCTGTTCCAGCATGACAACTCTCCTGATCACAAAGCAATATCCATAAAGACATGGTGTGCCAAGCTTGGAGTCGAAGAACTCATGTGGCCTGGACAGAGCCCTCATTATGCCCTCAGCTCCCAGTGTCCTCTCTGGGATAAACTGGAACACAGACTGTGCACCAGACCTTCTCGTCTGATATCAGTGCCTGCCCTCACTAAATCTCTTGTGGGTGAATGGACAAATCCCCACAGCCACACTCCAAAATCTAATGGAAAGCCTTTATAGAAGAGTGGAAATTTTTATAGCAACAGAGTAGGGTCCAACTCCTATATTAATGGCCATGGTTTTGGAATGGGATTTTCAACAAGCGCACACACCGCTCAGCTATAACATTTAAAACCCACTGATGGATGAAGTGAATAACATTTTGATTATCTCATTACAGTGACACCTGTCAAGGGGTGGGATATATTGGGCAGCAAGAGAGCAGTCAGTTCTCAAAGTTGATGTGTTGGACACAGAAAGAAATGGGCACATGTAAGGATCTGAGCAACTTTGGTAAGGGCCAAATTGTGATGGCTAGATGACTGGGTCTGAGCATCTCCAAAATGGCACATCTTGTTGGGTGTTCCTGGTATGCAGTAGTTAGTATCTACCAAAAGTGGTCCAAGGAAAGACAATCAGTGAACCGAAGACAGGGTCATGGGTGGCCAAGGCTCACTGATTTGCATGGGGAATGAAGGCTAGCCCATATGGTCCAATCCCACAGAAGAGCTACTGTAGCACAAACTCCTGAAAAAAGTTAATGCCGACATCTTTCTGTTTTAGCCAGAAATGTTCCTTCTCGATAGAACAAGCAGTGGTTCAAGTCAGTATATGCCTTCAGTGCACCATATCCACGAGCTGCAAAGCTTAACCTTTTTTTAAGGAAAACGATGTTTTCACTACTCAGTTTGTCAACTATGTTACAACAAACATAGTCCATAACATTACAGTCTTTTGATTAATTCCTGCACTTCAAGTAAAATACAATGTTAAGGGCTCTTCAGTCTGTTCTGCCATATATGCAGTGATGTTTTAAAACTAATTTTAAGAATTGATTTTTTCCCTCAGATATACGTGATATATTCAGCACTGTCATTAAGGACAGGAATATTTTTATTATAAAAATATCCATAACCATACAGGTCATTTTGATAGTTTTAAGAGATGTTATGCAAAACTCCAACCTGTATAGATGTACAGTATACTTTAAAGGATATCAGAAGCACTATTTTAGTGATTTTAAATTTGAAAAGATGAAGTGTAACATACAGTAGTTGACATTCACAACATATTGAAAAAAAAAAATGAGAGGACACTCTCCAATATGTTCAACATGTCTGCCAGAGAGGAAAACTAGAAAGGCACTCGGTAGAGTGCAAACCTCCGCCAAAATCAAATCACTTGAACCGATGATAATACTAAAGCTATGCACCAAATTTCATCAAAATCCGTTCACTACTTTTTGAGTTACGTTTGGAACAGAAAAAAAAAAAATCCTGGATCCACATCAAAATCTAATCAATTGTTCCTTGGCCCATGGCCCACCTCTCCTCAAAATGTCATCAAAATCATTCACTACTTTTTGAGTTACATTGGGAAAAGACAAACAAACAAACAAACAAACGAAGATGAAATCCTCTTCCAACAAAGCTGGCGGAGGTAATGACTGACATCAGATGATGCTGGTCACATGGTGAAGGGAGTTCTGTTTGTAACATAGCTGACAAAACTTTTGTGGACATTAATTATAACACGCTTTCCATTAAAAGGTAAAATATGAAGTTTTTGAAGAAAATAGTTTGAATAAAAATAATTGTCATCAATGGATATGGAATGTTCCCCAAATTAGAGAAGATAGTGTCTTGCAAAAGTATTCATTCCCCTTGGTGTTTGTCCTGTTTTGTTGCATTACAAGCTGGAATTTTTGGGGGGTTAGCACCATTTGATGTACACAACATGCCTACAACTTTAAAGGTGCAAATTGTTGTTTCATTGTGACACAAACAATAACTAAGATGAAAACAACAGAAATCTGGAGTGTGCATAGGTATTCACCCCCTCCCCCCAAAAGTCAATACTTTGTACAGCCACCTTTTGCTGCAATTACAGCTGCAAGTCTCTTGGGGTATGTCTCTATTAGCTTA